>CAJQZJ010033894.1:3436423-3469105 GCA_907164525.1 Lophiomys imhausi
TGGACTTGTTTACCACCGAGAGCGCTCACCGTCGGGCTGGTGGAAGGTGGAGACCAGCGCCATCTTTAAGGCGTGGCACGTCGCAGCTCTCTACATCAATGGAATCGAATTCAAGACCCAGAAATGAACCCAATGGTTACTTAATTTTTGACAAAGGAGCCAAAACTGTTCAATGGAAAAAGGATACCATCTTCAACAAATTGTGCTGGGTCCAACTGGATGTCGACATATAAAAGAATGAAAATAGACCCATACTTATCACCTTGTACAAAATTTAATTCCAAGTGGATCAAAGACCTTAACATAAGCCAGGACACACTAAATCTACTAGAAAAGAAAGTGGGGAAAAGCCTCAAACTCATCAGCACTGGTGACAACTTCCTGAACAGAACACTGATAGCTCAGGATCCAAGACCAACAATCCTGAAACTGAAAGCTTCTGTCATTCGAACAAAACAGCAGCCTATAGATTGGGAAAAAATCTTCACCAACCCAGACCTGACAGAGGACTACTATCCAAAATTTACAAAGAACTCAAGAAATTAAATGCCAAGAAACCAAATAATCCAATCAAAATATGGGGAACAGAGCTAAACAGAGAATTCACCAAGGAGGAATACCTAATGGCTGAGAGACACTTGAAGAAATGCTCAGCATCCTTAATCATCAGAGAAATGCAACTTAAGATGACTCTGAGATTCTATCTCACACTTGTCAGAGTGGCTAAGATCAAAAGCTCAAATGACAGCACATACTGGCGAAGGTGTGGAGAAAGGGGAACAATCCTCCATTGCTGGTGGGAGTGCAGGCTTGTGCAACCACTATGGAGATCAGTCTGGCGATATCTTAGAAATCTTGGAATAGCTCTGCCTCGGGACCCAGCCATACCACTTATGGGTATACATCCAAATGATTCCTCAACAAATCATAAGTAAGTTAAATCTTACAAAACCCAGAAAAAAACACTAATGAAAGTTTTAGACATGCGTTATATTGCACCCAAGTTTCGATATTCTGTTTTAGATCTTTCGATATTACATATCTTTTAACATATTCACATTTCTTATAGTGATTTCTATCAGCTCTTACTTGGGTATGTCTTTATTCCTCTGCCTTTTCTAAATGACTAGGTTTTTGTGTATATTGTTTTCCAGTATTCTCAGAGTGTTCTTATTTGCCTTCAGTGCTGGTCTTGCTTTGAGATTTATAGTGAGAAGTTGGCTCAGGGAAATCCTGATAATCATGTTATTTATTTATTTGTTTGTTTGTTTGTTCGTTCATTCGTTCATTCATTCATTCATTTATTTGTCTTGGATCTCTGTCAACAGTGTGTGTCCAGAAGTTCCTTCCATAGGTAATGGTCATGGTAAGGGGCTATTGAGTACTCTTTGGTGTTAAACTGCACCAGCCAGAGGTATTATTCCATAGAAAAATATCTACCCATATATCTTTATCCTTTTCCTGAGTATATAAAGCCTTTTCTGTGCTCAGAGCAGGGACTGGGGTATAGAAGACAGTTCCTTGATATCAGCCTAAAGTTTCCAGATGCCTACACTAGGCACATGGCAGAGGCCTTGGAGTCTCTTTCTAATACCACGTTGTAACACTTTATAACTAGCTCTGGGCTGAAAATCTTAAGGTTCAAAGTCAATTCTCTCTGTCTACTAAGCAGTGTGCATTTGTCTGCATGCTCCATTACGTGGAGTTGAGGAGCAAGTGGCATAGTACAGACAAATCTTTCTTTTCTGGGTTTTCTAATGTGTCTTTCATTATTATTATGCTAAGGCAGGCACTAGGATCCTTTACTCTGATGACATTAATAGCTTTTTTGAATGCGCTCCTGTGTGAGAAAGATGTTATTGCTGGAGCATTTTGCTGTACCAGCCATCATCCTCTGAATGTCAGCTATCTCTGAATTGAGCTTACAAAGTATAACTAGTCCTATTTAAAAACAAAACAAAACAAACAAAAACCAAAACACAATACAGCAAAGCAAGAGTAATCCTTTTCCAGAATGTTATTTTTTTGCCTGGCTTTTAATCATATGATTACTATTTTAGACAACTTACGACTGTTTTATGAAAACCTCATGATGTTTAATATCCAAAATTACTTAAAGGAGTTTAATCACAGGACACTTCACAAAATTTGCTTCTTTTGTATTTTACATGACTTTCTCACTGTGTACTCTTATGATGTGCTATATGTTTATGTTTTAATTTATATACAACTAGTTTGTTAAATGAAAGAAACTCTTTGTATTGTTAGTTATGCAGTCTCTGCTTATGGTTATAAAGTGACAAACTGCAGCTATTTAAACCTAAAATGATTTCTGTCTTACTGAGGTACAATGAAGCTTAAATAATTAATTTTTATAAGATGCTTTGACAGTTTTCAGTAGAAGTTATGGACCTGAAATAAAATTTTAATTTATTTTTGCTCCTTTTTCATCCCTTCTGGGAAAATATATTATTTTTTTATTGTATCACTTTTATTGTGTATTTCTAGTCTTTACAAAACTGTAAATGTATATGTGAATATATTTTTGACATTAAAAATGTATACTAATTTGCTTTCATTTTATATTATTATTTTCCTTTATTTTTTATTTCTTCAAGTTACATCTCAATTGCAGTCCCCTCCCTATTCCTCCTCCAGTCCCACCCTCCCACCCTCAACCCCCCATCCTCTTCCCTTTTTTATTCTTTTAAGTTTAAGGTACATCTTATTTCCCACTACAGTTTCCCCTTTCAGTCCAACAAATGGCTCTTTCTCTTATAATAACAAATACAATACAGTACAAAAGAGGTAATTAGGCCACAGTTATGAGGGTTATATGGCTTAACGTACATTCCCCATGACCAGTCCATATGTATTTGGTAATTGACTTTAACATTCTACTATCTAAACATCTCCATGAGTTTAAAGGTCTATATCTGACTCAACATTCATACTAACTTGCAACACAATTTTAAAAGTATCTTCTTAGATCTATAACACTCTCTTGACTCCTAAAAAACTCAAAATTAAATTATGAGACTCTAGCTATCTGTTCTTCAACCACCTCAGTGACCTGAGAGGGATAAATATATCTTATTTTATAGGAAGTACAGGGCCTGCAGCTTTCCAAACTAAGAAAGGACATACCTGTGGCTGCCTGGACAGTTCCCATTTTCTCTCCATATATTACAGCATCGATCTTCAGTCATTTGGCCCCGTTTCTCTGACAGACATTGATTGTAGAGCAGGGGTTATGAAGGACTTACCTACCCAATCTTGGCAGAGCTAGGCTGTCGACTTACCTGCTTCCAGGTTTTGTCCTTTTTGGATAGCATTCTGTCTACAGTTGGAGCAAGGGGCTTTTCCTACCAAGAGATAGGCTTGCGACTAACTCAATCATCTCCCACTGGAGATTCTTTGATGCTCATCTTCTACTTGGAGGAGAATAGAGGGTGCTGTCAGGAGTTGATATGTCTTGATATAAAAAAATCTAAAGTTACGAAAACATCTTTGAATGCCATATTCTGCAGATCTCTTGAGGTTTTTGAAGAGGCCCTATCTATCTCTTATATTACGGTAAGCAGATGTTGCTTGTCTCTTGCCAGTTTATTTCTGATTAGCTTAGGAAGTAGCTATAATAGGCTGTCATAGTACCTAACTGAATGACAGGCTTGCATAACCATTAGTTTGCATTTCTTAATTATCCTAAACAGTTTATGACAATTAGTAGTAAAAGGCCAAAACATCACATTTCATTTTTTTTCTTTACCTCCTAACCCTTCCATCCCATTTCTCTGGGGTGGGGTGTCCTTATATAACAGTCCCCCATCTCATTTGAGAGGTTGTATGAGGGCCAAGAGCCTCTTCATTCATTGGGGATCTACAAAGCAGTACCATCAGTGAAAAGTGTCTCATTGCCCGGGAGAGAGAACTACTAAACAAACAAACCAATAAGCATACAATAGATAAAAAAGACTAAAAAATAGAAAAAATATAACTAATATATAAAAAATAGATAAAGAATAAAAATTAAAAATAAGAAGTCTATGTCCAAGTTCCCTTTGGTGTGTTACTTGTAGTATCGATACCTTCTTATATATAGCTAAAATCCTACTATAAGTGAATAGATGCCATATGTGTCCTTCTGAGTCTGGGTTAGTTCACTCAGGATGAGCTTTTCTAGTTCCATCCATTTGGCTGCAAATTGCATAATTTCATTGTTCCTGATAGCTGAATAATATTCCATTGTATAGATGTACCACAGTTTTTTGACCCATTCTTCAGTTGAGGGACATCTGGGTTGTTTCTAGTTTCTAGCTATTACAAATAAGGCTGCTATAAACATAGATGAGGAAACTTCCTTATGATTCCGTGAAGAGGCATTTGGGTGTATACCCAGAAGTGGTATGGCTGGGTCCTGAGGCAGAGCTATTCCAAGTTTTCTAAGATATCGCCAGACTGACCTCCATAGTGGTTGCACAAGCCTGCACTCCCACCAGCAATGGAGTAGGGTACCCCTTTCTCCACACCCCCACCAGCATGTGCTGTCATTTGAGTTTTTGATCTTAGCCATTCTGACAGGTGTGAGATGGAATCTCAGAGTCATCTTGAGTTGCATTTCTCTGATGATTAAGGATGTTGAACATTTCTTCAAGTGTTTCTCAGCCATTAGGGATTCCTCCTTTGTGAATTCTGTATTTAGCTCTGTCCCCCATTTTTTGATTGGATTATTTGGTTTCTAGCATTTAATTTCTTGAGTTCTTTGTAGATTTTGGGTGATATCACATGCCTTTAATCCCAGCACTTGGGAGGCAGAGGCAGGCGGATCTCTGTGAGTTTGAGGCCAGCCTGGTCTACAAAAGCGAGCAGCCAGAGCTGTTATACAGAGAAACCCTGTCTCGAAAAACCAAAAAAAAAAAAAAAAGGAAATATATTATTTTAATGCCACACTTGAATGAAAACAGTTGCCACCAAGGCCGAAGGCATGAGGTCCATTCCTGAAACCTAAATTGTGGAAGAAGGAGAGAACCAATTTCTCCAAGTTGACCTCTGCCAGTCACATACATGGTGTCACACACACACACACACACACACACACACACACACACTCACACACACACACACACTAACACTGCACACACATCACACACACATACACAATAAATCTCTTGTTTTATAGATTATTTTCTACTGTTGTTACAATGTATATTTCTCTTAATAAAAACAATTAAATGTGCATATTGAAGTCTTTTCTTAATGCTTCATAAAAAACAGCACAGATATTTGGAGATGTGTCCCCAAATGACAATTATTGCAGAAGTAAAGTAGCATTCAAACTATTTTTCCTGATGCTAGTTATTAAGGTAATCTTGCTACCACATTTCCCAAAGTGATAATACATTTACCCAATACTAAATATTTCAGACTGTGATACCTAATGACCAAATATCATTCTGCAGATAGAGCAAAAGCAGGTAAATGTCCATATCTTTTTAGTGACATTAATTTATACCATCTTTGGCATTCTGTTTTATTTTAATTCTTAAGTATGATTTTTGTTGAGAATTTCCCACTATGATGCTCAAGTATTTACTCTCAGATTTGTAAGAAATAATGAACTTTAATGCAAAAATAATTTTTGTCAGAGAAATGATATACATTCACAACAAAACAAGTCCACACAGAAAAATAATATTTCCAAATAATCTTAGTTTTAATGCAGATATGAATGTACTAGATGATTTATTATCAAAGCATACGTATCCAATAGTATATAAATATTTCTGGTTGTGAAATTGGCCAGAAATCAGGACTATAATGTTATCGAACAAAGTTGTTTGGGATGTTAATAATAATCTCCAGAGCAGTGGTTCTCATTCTGTGGGTCGCAACATCTTTGGGTTCCCATTTTAGATATCCTGCATATCATCAGATATTTATATTGTGATTCATGAGAGTAGCAAAATTACAGTTATGAAGTACCAGTGAAATCACTTTAAGATTGGGAATTGCCAAAACATCCAGAAGTATATCACAGAGTCACAGCATTAAGTAGGTTGAGAGCCATTGTGTCCAGCGAGAATTAATCACACATTCCTGAAGAAAAGCCATAATAAGTAAGATAAAAAATATTTTAAAATCACAGTTTCTATATGTGATTGATTAAACAGCAAAGGTAAGAATGAGACAGTTGAAATGGTTACATTAACATAGGATCTAAAGCAGGGAATCCGCACTTATTGTGGCACGTTATTCTTGCCAGAAAATGCAACAAAAACTTATATATGATAAAGGACCTAATGTGGTTATTTACAGGTCATGCACGCCTTTCCTATGACCCAGTTGTTCTCAGGGTTTCTAGTGTATCTAAGACGATAATGAGTAAAGGATAGGAAACCATGAAAAGTATGATCACATGATTCCTACCACCGATTTTGGTACCTTAATACACTCTTTGTGTATTTAAAAAGAAAATTACATGTGTATGTGTATATATATATATATATGTGTGTGTGTGTGTATGTATATATGTTTGTATTCCAATTAGAGGGCATCACATATTCCCAGGTTCTTGACTCTTCTAAACTAAATGTCAGTAGATTCTTTATGGCCATGGTAAGATGCGGAAGCTGAATGGGACTTTTCTTTAACACTGCTAATTTTCTACAGTTCAGCCTTAACTGAAAACCTCATGATAAGATTCACTCTGGGTCTAAATTTCCTCATTCTTGTGTTTTTCAACTATACAATAGTGATTAGACTCAATGGTTCTCCTTCTTGTTTTGACATGGCTTGAAATCTTGTTAGTACCTACGTATCGACACTCTTCTTAATTCCCATTCTATTTTGCATGCCTGAGAGATTTCTATTCTTTTAAAAAGTAAATCCATGCTTAAATCACTATTGCTCAGCTGATAAACAAGAAACTGGATGCACCACGTTATCTACTGTCTCCAATCTAGGACAGTGCACACTGCATTTGTTTTTTACCTTAATGCCATTTATCTTTAGTGCCATGGCTTTGAAAAGAATGATAAATTAAGTTATAACTAGAAAGAAACCTTTCAGGCAAGTCTAGATAACATGAAACAGAAGTTTTACTTGCTTTTTAAAAGGTGCAAAAGAAAATGAATAGTTTTACTGTCATTTCTTCCACAATCTACACTTGTCAGTTCACGCTAGAAATACATTATGAGCCTTACTGCTTATTTGTTTGGGCATGCTGCTGAATTGAATTAACCAAGCAAAAAGGAAAATAAGTAACATTGAATTTAAGAATACTGTTATGTACAACTTGAAAGTTGATATAGCTATGATCTTTTTCTGTGTTTGTGCTATAAATTAGATTTAAGTCTTTCATGACAGATCTGTGATTAAAATTTAATAACTTCTTCTTTCTTGACATGCAGCTGTCTTCATTATATAAAGCTACATGGTAAATTATCCTGCTGTCCAAATAAATACATTTTCATGTATCTGAATATATAAAGAGAAATAAACATGTAACTGGAGGTTCTCTTAGAGACAGGAGACAGGAGAGTTTTGGAAAAGCACATAAATGTTAGGATGGGATAAAAAAATGGGAAACAATTTATAGGGTCAAATACTATAAGCTCAATAATAACCATCAAATTGAAAATTTGTATTGCATGGTAAGAATAAAGGAAAAATTACAAGTTGTTTAAAAATGAGTACATGTCGAAAATATGGTGATTGCATTTATGCACTAACAGGTTTTCTGAAATTTTTATCAAAAAATAAAAAAATGAACTAGAAGAAAATCTAGAAACATTTTGTCTGAGACATGTTTAATGTAAAGATATCTTTGTAATTCCATGGACAGGAGAAGTCCATTATTTGAATGGCATTTATACTTATCTCTTTAAATATGTCTACCCGACTGAAATGGTCTGTGTTACTTCATTTGTGTGATGCTGCATTCACAGACAGAGAAAGAATGGTTGTTTTCTCATGATACTGAGCGATGTGTATTTCAAATATTCAGGAAGCAGAAAAGTTGATAGAAGTTTGGTAGTTGAATTCCAGAAAAAAAGGAAAAAAAAGCTATGATTGAAATTAAGAGGCAGAACATGTCTATTTGTAAACAAGACAAGGAGGATTATTTAATGTAAGGTAAATGGATTAACAAAGGTAAAGAGATCGGAGCAGAGTGGCTGCCAACTGAGAAAAACACCTTACATAAATGTATCAACCATTTTGATGAAGCACATGTACATATACATATATGGATTTATTTATTTGTTTGTTTATTTATTTTACATCCAGATTGCAGCCCCCTCCCTCTTCTCCACCAGGTCCCATCCTTCTACCCTCTTCACCCCTTTTCCCACTCCCCTTCTCCTCAGAAAAGAGGAACTCCCCCACCAATCCACCCCAGCTTTTCAAGTCCAATCAGGAGTGAGAACACCCTCTTATGCTGAGGTAAGACAAGGCAGCCCAGCTAAGCTAAAGTGATCCACAAACAGGTAACTGAGTCCATGTCAGAGACAGTCCCTACTCCAAGTGCTAGGGGATCTATATGAAAACTATGATGCCTATCCACTACATATGTGTAAGGGCCAATGTTCAGTTCATACATGCTTTTTTGGTTGGTGCTTCGGTTTCTATGACCCTCCAGGGACCTAGGTTAGTTGACTCTGTTGGTCATCTTGTGGAGTTCTTGTCCCTCTGGATCCCTCTATTCTTCCTCTCACTCTTCTACTAGACTCTCCAAGCTCCATCTAATGTTTAGCTGTGTGTCTCAGCATCTGTTTTGATCTGCTGCTGGATGGGGCCTCTCAGAGGATAGTAAAGTTAGGTTCCTGTCTGCAAGCATAGCAGAGTATCATTAGTAGTGTCACACATATGGATTTCTACATTCCAAGCTTAGTCACTCAAGGATGTGATAGTATTATATTCTAGATAATGACTGGCTATCTGCTTCACTGGATTCTCAGACTATGGATTTTCCAAGTTTTTATTAAAACAAGTAAGAAAAGTAGAGGAGGGAGAAAAAGATGGAGATCAGGAGGGATCATTTCATACAGAGTGGTCATAAATAAAGTGGGAGAGGGAGAAAAAGATGGAGAGCAGAAGAGATCATTTCATATGGAGAGGTCCTCTGTGTCATTTGTACACTTAAATTATGTAAAATATTTATCTGCAGACAGGTTTAAATTACTGAAATTTAAACAATGGATAACCATTGTTCATTATTCTTGCCTAAGGGATTCAGGTGAGATTATGTAGATATTGTGGTTTATATTGAGAATGAGGCAAAGATTCTGAATATCATGATTTATAGTTATCATAAAGATTCAGACATACTATCTCTGATGAGTCCTGATTCATGCTGCTCTGCAGTAACACATAACAGAGTAATAGAAAAAGATATGAATGATCTATCAAAGGAAGATTACTATCCTATTGCCATCAGTTAGAGAAAGAAGGGGGAGATTTTTCTTAGTAGACAGGTAGCTTTGGTAGACAGGTAGTCATTGACACAGTGATGTTTTCACACAGTATGTACAGATATCTACGTTCTTCTGGTCCACAATGGAATCCCTGAAATAGTGTCCATAAAGCCATCAGTTTGATAGAGAATATAAAAAATTTAGCTGCAGGACTTATAAAGTGTTGGAGTATCTATTATAGCTCCAGCATTATTTTATACTCAAATAAAAATCATGTCCAATAAATAAATCTGAGCAAGAGTTCAAGACCCACTGCAGCAATTTCAGTTCAGTAGGTCATTAGCTGAAAATTCCCTGAAGGTTTTAGTACAAAAAACAGACATTTCAAATATATGAATCATTTGAAAAAGTTTAAAGGTCCTGAGATTCATGTAAAGTCTAGTTTTCAATATTCTTTTGTTTAAAAATATCATGGATGTGTTTCTACAAAGCAGGCATGAACTCAAAGTAAGAGGTTGCTATTATCAGTCTAGCCCTTCAGACCGTGGAGGCAATGACCTCTGACTTTCTGAGTGTTCCTAATTGTGTTGATATTCCTGACTCAGAAGCAAATTGGTTATGAGTGTGACAAGCTGTTATTCTATTCTAGGCTATGTCTCAAGAGATTTCCGCTGGCAGTTCTGATCTTAAATACAAGCAATTTTTATTATGGGTCTATGCTGTGACTTGAAGTGCCTATTCTTCACTGAGAGGATCAGAAAGAAGACTGGCTAGCAGCTGGGTTCACTTATTTTGTTTGGTTCCTTTCACTCAAAAACTACTGAGACCCCACTACAGAGAAAGACTCATTTAGTTAGTATTGTTGTGATTATGGCTTGTCTGATTTTTAGTAATTATACCTCAAGACAGATGAATAAGAACCTGAGAGTGAGAGGAGAATGTAATGTGAATTATCTGTGCTGGTGGCCTGAAGCTTTTTGAACAAATTCATAAATTCCAGAATTATTAAAACCAAAGCCCCACTTGCTAAGGGAATACCTTACCCTAGCTGGGCTGTCTTGTTGGACCCCAGTGCAAGAAAAGCTTTTAGTCCTCATTAAAGTTGATGATTCCAGGCAGGTTAATATGCAGGGGACTCCCTTCATCTGAGAAGAAAAAGAGGGAGGGGGAAGAGGGAGAGTAAAACCAGGTGTGGTGGAGGGAGGGGCCTGCAATTAGGATTTACCTTGAATAACTAAAGAAATTTAAAGAAAAGAGAAAAAAAAACCCAAAGCCCCAAGAGAAACTAGAAATGGAGAGTTAAGTGCACACACACACACACACACACACACACACACACACACACACACACAAAATCTATATTGGACTTTTATCTGGAAGAATTGTAAAGATCAGTTTTATTCAGCGCAGTGTCGTATAATGTTCCTGTAGGAGTTAGATCTAGTTAAGAAAGGTGCTAAGGTATGGATAAAACTATAAAGCAATTAATTCTAAAGAGTCCAGTGGGAGAGCTGTCAGGAGATATAATTATGATGGACTAAATTTGGTCAAATAATAAGATATTTAAGCAACTTAAGTTAATCTATATGCACAAATTGTTTTGACAAATTCAGTAGGCTAATGGACTTCTCCAAAGCACAACTAAGTCACTTTTCAAATTATTTAATGCAAAATGAGAACATATTTTGCATGGAAATTGGGAAACAAAGTTTGCGGTAACAATAGCTAGAATGTATTGAACAATGTTTCAAGCATTTTGTACATATATTTAGCAGTTATGGTCACCTGGCTCTAGGTATTCCCATTTAAAAGGGTCATAATAATGTTTACTGTAGAATTAATTAATTAAATTATTTACCAGTATTAGATTATCGTTAATTGGTCAGTGGTGCTAATATTTTGCAGTTATAAATAATCACACACAGATACCTGATGGATGTTATCAAGTCTTAGCCTAGATTGTGCAATTTTAGTCCATCGAAGCTAGCCCTAAATTCTATTCCCTAAATATGACCCCAAATATATATATACGTCCCTGGGGCTACTATTCTCCATGATATGCCGATGTTCCAGGCCACGTGGAATGAGGTTCTTTTTTCAAACTCATGGCTTGTGTCCTCCTGGCTTCTTCTTCCAGAGATCCTCTCTGTCCCAGAAGCCTATGTATATTTGCTCCTCCTATCTTTCTCTCTACTCAGTCATAGGCCTTGGCATTTTATTAAGGTCAATCAGAGACAATGATTAGAAAGCAAGGTAACACAGCATTATTTTATGTACAGCAAGCAGGCATCTAGGAGCAGGTTAATTAACATTTAAAATACATAACATCACCTCATCAGTTTATGGAGTGAATTAAATAATCTACATGGACTAAAAGAGGAAAATTTAGGATTCAAACTCACCTTCACATCTTTACAGTCTTTGACTAGAGCAGAAGAAGGTGGTTAATTAAGCATACTGGTGCTAATATCAGTTCATTTGAATGTCTCTAAATTACAATAATCCCCAAAAATTAACAGATAGCATAATTCATGATAGACTCACTGATACTCTCATATATGACCACTTTATTTTCTGTAACAATTGTGTTTCCTGTTTGTTAATGGGTTTGATCCTTAGTAAAAATGGTGGAATTTCACTAGTATAGCTTTTTAAATGGGTGAAATATGGTAGGTCTAAGAGTACAAAAATACTTAGTCTTAAACACCCTGGTGAGTCCCTTTGATGGCATTAAAAATGATGAAGAACTAACAAAAACACTGATAACTAACATTTATTGAATACTATATCCTGGTTCGATGATGGAATTTTATTGAATAATGGGAGAGGATCAAATTCAAGGCTAGCAATGTCAGAATAAAAACTCCAATAAATAGTATTTGTTTTCCTTTGAGAAGATGTCAATAATGTTGGGAAATGCTATTTTGATGAACTCACTGTATAATTTTCAAAAAAAAAAAAAAGGGAAAAGGATGGGGGGTTGAGGAGGAGGAGGGTGGAAGGGTGGGACTGGAGGGGGGAGTAGGGAGGGGATTGTGATTGAGATGTAACTTGAAGACATAAAAAATAAATTATTAAAAAAAGAAAATATATATGAACATAATAACAATAAAATTATCCAAGATACCCAGACATCTTGGAATATGAAGGAAATGGATTAGGACATTAGGTTTAAGAAAAAACAACAGAAGACAGTAAATTTTTAATTTCAAGAAAATATTGAATTTGGAGAGTTTATTTCTTTTTTTTCATTCTTTTTTTCCTTTATTTTTTATTTCTTCAAGTTACATCTCAATCTCAGTCCCCTCCCTATTCCCCCTCCAGTCCCACCCTCCCACCCTCAACCCCCCATCCTCTTCCCTTTTTTTTTTCTTTTAAGTTTAAGGTATATCTTATTTCCCCCTACAGTTTCTCCTTTCAGTCCAACAAATGGCTCTTTCTCTTATAATAATAAATACAATACAGTACAACAGAGGTAATTAGGCCACAGTTCTGAGGGTTATATGGCTTAACGTACATTCCCAATGACCAGTCCACATGTATTTGGTACCTGACTTTAACATTCTACTATCTAAACATCTCCATGAGTTTAAAGTTCTATATCTGACTCAACATTCATACTAATTGCAACACAATTTTAAAAGTATATTCTTAGATGTATAACACTCTCTTGACTCCTAAACAACTCAAAATTTAATTATGATACTTTATCTATCTGTTCTTCAATCACCTCAGAGACCTGAGAGGGATAAATATATCTGATTTTATAGGAAGTACAGGGTCTGCAGCTTCCCAAGCTAAGAAATGACATACCAGTGGCTGCTTGGACAGTTCCCATTTTCTCTCCATACATTACAGCATCCATCTTCAGTCATTTGGCCCTGCTTCTCTGACAGACATTGATTGTAGAGCAGGGGTTATGAAGGACTTACCTACCCAATCTTGGCAGAGCTAGGCTGTCGACTTACCTGCTTCCAGGTTTTGTCCTTTTTGGACAGCATTCTGTCTACAGTTGGAGCAAGGGGCTTTTCCTACCAAGAGATAGGCTTGCGACTAATTCAATCATCTCCCACTGGAGATTCTTCGATGCTCATCTTCTACTTGGAGGAGAATAGGGGGTGCTGTCAGGAGTTGATATAAAAAAATCTAAAGTTACGAAAACATCTTTGAATACCATATTCTGCAGATCTGTGTATTTTTTAGTCTTTTTTTTTTATCTATTTCTCTGCTTATTGGTTTGTTTGTTTAGTAGTTCTTTCTCCGGGCAACGAGACACTTTTCACTGATGGTACTGCTTCATAGATCCCCAGTGAATGAAGAGGCTCTTGGCCCTCATACGACCTCTCAACTGAGATGAGGGAGTGTTATATAAGGACACCCCACCCCAGAGAAATGGGATGGAAGGGTTAGGAGGTAAAGAAAAAAAAATATAATGTGATGTTTAGGCCTTTTACTACTAACTGTCATGAACTGTTTAGGATAATTAAGAAATGCAAACTAATGGTTATGCCAGCCAGTCATTCTGTTAGGTACTATGACAGCCTATTATAGTTACTTGCTAAGATAATCAGAAATAAACCTGCTAAGAGACAGCAACATCTGCTTACCCCAATATAAGAGATAGATAGGGCCTCTTCAAAAACCTCTGGAGAGTTTATTTCATGTATTGTGTTTCTCATGCTAGGAACATGGCCTTGAGTAAATTCTCTTAATCTCAGTTTTCGCATTTCTAATTGAGCAATCATTTGCACATTATAGAGTAAGGCATTAGTAACTTGAAATATCCACTTCTCTTTCTGCCACAGCACAGGAAATCAATAGATAATTCAAATATTTGAAACATGAGATCCATAAAGATTAAAAACTTATTTTGCAAAATTTCTTCCAGCTATTCACACAGCTTATTGTTGGAGGTAAAAAATAATAACTGCTGAATTCTGATATCAAAGTACTTTAAAACTAAAGAAAGAATTGATATTATATTATCCAAACATTTTATGGCTAAGGAAACACTAGGAAATTAGACAAGCCTATTAGTATATAAATCTCTTAAATATTCATCAAGAGATTTTTTTAAATGGAAAAACTTTTTGAAGAGTTCTTTTTAATGCTCTTCTAAAGCATCTTATGATACACACCTGCATGAGTGTACACACACATACACCTGTGTGCAATTGTTAGCACATGCCCATAGAGTTGGATATGTATAATTAGCAAAGTTCTAACTTTATGTTTATAATTGAACATAATACTTTCTGTAGTCATTAGTAAATATTAGCATTATAATTCATTGTGAATAAAATATTTCCCAGTTCAAGTCGTATTCACTAATCAACGCTATCCAGAATGTGAGAAATATGATGAACTTTACCTACTAACTCAGCAAGCTCCTTAAATAAATTCATCTTCTCACTTTAGTGGCAGAAAATAACTTCCTTCATCACACTGACTTCATCTCTTGTTCATGGTTTATTTTTAATTAAAACATGTGTTAAGATATTTTCTAATGAATGACAAGTATCTGGATTTTGACGATGCCAAGCTCTTCAATAGGACTTTGCAAAGTGAGACTTATTTGCATATAAACACATGTCACTCTGCAAGGTGCAATTTACATTTCTGATCATAAGTATACTTTTCTATTAACTTGTGGCAATATACAACTACTTATTGTGTTTTAACTCTAATCTATAATTATTATATGACATAATTTTCAGTAAGCAATCTAAACTGATATATGGAAAGTGTGAACTGTTATTTTTACAGATATTAGATGATATTTTCTTCACACAGAGTCAAAATAATTTATTATATCAGAAACTTGGGTGTGTATATCAGGCCTAACACTATAAAAATAGATTTTGCAAGGCCAGCAACTTAAATACTCTTAAGATTAGTTTTCTCATTTTCAAAAGGGAATATAGATGGCATTTACGCCATATAGATCTAGTCACATGTAAATAAAACTGTATGAAAAGGAAGCTGGCCATACAATAGCTGATAAAAAAATACTAAACATGAACTACAATAACAAAACAGTGCTTGTGGTAGGTTTAGTGTTAGCATATATAGCATAGGGAACTTGGAATAAGGCTAGACTTTTTCTTTTTATACTTTATTTTTTTATTTCTTCAAGTTACATTTCAGTCACAATCTCTTCCCTACTCCCCCTTCCTGTCCCACCCTTCCACCCTCTTCCCCCCAACAGCTCCCCCTTTCAGTCCAACAAATGGTTCCTTCTCTTATAACAGTAAATACTATACAAAACAACAGAAATAAATACGCCACATTTATGAGAGTTAAATGGCCCAGCATACATTCCCAATGTCCAGTTCATACATATTTGGCCCCTGACTTTAACATTTTACCATCTAACCATCTCCATGAGTTTAAAGTTCTATATCTGACTCAGCTTTCATACTAACTTGCATCACAATTTTAAAAACATCTTCTTAGATCTAGACCACCCTCTTGATTCCTAAACAACTCAAAATTTAACTATGAGACTCTAGCTATCTATTCTTCAACCACCTCAGAGACCCGAGAGGGATAAATATATCTGATTATGTAGGAAGTGCAGGGCCTGCATCATCCAAAACTAAGAAATGACATATCAGTGGCTGCCTGGACAGTTCCCGTTTTCTCTCCATACATTACAGCATCAATCTTCAGGCTTTTGGTCCCGTTTCTCTGACAGACATTGATTGTAGAGCAGGAATTATGAAGGTCTTACCTACCCTGTCTTGGAAGAGCTAGGCTGTCGACTTACCTGCTACCAAGTTTTGTCCTTTTTGGACAGCAGTCTGTCTACAGTTGAAGCAAGGGGTTTTTCTTGCCAAGAGATAGGCTTGCCACTAATTCAACCAGCTCACACTGGAGATTCTTCGATGCTCATCTTCTACTTGGAGTAGAATAGGGGGTACTGTCAGGAGCTGATATGTCTCGATATCAAAAAAAATTTTAATTTAAGAAAACATCTTTGAATGCCATATTCTGCAGATCTCTTGGGGTTTTTGAAGATGCCCTATCTATCTCTTGTATTTAGATAAGCAAATGTTGCTTGTCTCTTAACAACTTGATTTCTGAGTAGCTTAGAGAATATCTGTGATAGACTGTCATAGTAGCTAACAAAATGACATGCTTGCATGACTAGGAGTTTGTATTTCTTAACTATCCTAAACGGTTTGAGACGGTTGGTATCAAGAGGCCAGAGCTTCACATTTCATTTTTAAGTATCACTAGGTACAATACCTTTAAGAAGTGTTACCTTTAATTTTGTATCAATATACAAAGATCAATACCAATGTGGCCAAATATACTCTTAATTTTGTATCAATATACAAAGATCAATGCCTATGTAGCCCAATAGAATCTTAATATTACGTCAATATACAAGGGTCAATACCATTGTGGCCAACTATAATCTTAATTTTGTATCAATATACAAAGATCAATACCGATGTAGTCCAATACAATCTTAATTTTGCACAATATACAATGGTCAATGCCACTTTAGCCAAATATAATACTAATTTTGTATCAATATACAAAGGTATAAGGGCATATTCAATAATCTGTCCCTTTTTCTTGGTCCTTCCCATACTATGTCTATGTCCCATTTTTCTCAAGTCTGTGCACTCCTACATAGGAGAAAAAGAAGGATACAGAAAAGAAAAAGAAGGAAGTCCCTGGGTCTAACCTCCAAAACCCATTTAACAAGACCATTTAACAGCTTGTAGTCTCTTCCCCTAAATAACAAAGTTTTCAGGTATCCATCAAATAACCAAAAAATGGGTGGGAGAAACACCCTCCCCACCCTCTGGGCATGGGAAGTTGCTCTCTTAAAATGACTTCCTGCTGATTTGGGTTGTAGTAAACCTGTTTGGGGCAGACTTTTAAGATAAAAGACTTCATCAGAAGTGACATGTCCTTGGGAACTCACCAAGGACTAGGACCTCTTTGATCTTGGGGCTGGGGCAGGACACACCCCTTGGGGTGATAGCCCTCCAGAGGTCTGTTGTCATTTCCCAGCTCTCTGCGAAGGGCATCTGAATGACATGCCCTGAGGCACCTGCCCACATCTGCGGACCACCTGTGAATTTTCCCCTCTGCAAAAAGCTTTTTTGAAAAAGACTGAGCCCCCGGAACTAACTTTAAAAGTGCTCAAAAGCTTCTGCCTGCAGGTGAAGATATATAAGGCAGGATCCATGTGAATGCTGGGCGTGCTCTTTCTCCTGTTCCTGATTCACTCAAGGTTTTCCTCCACTGGCGAAAGAACAAGCATCACAATCTCATCGGAAAGTTTCACCCTCTGATGTCGACCAGTATTGGGTCTGGAGAGGAGACGGATTCTCCCTGAGATTTGGGAGTGCTCAGACCTGGAGCTCCAGACTTTGGGCCTTTGCTGGCCATAAGCATCTAAATTGGTGAGCCGCCTGGGAAACTTTCATGTGTTAATTGGTCTTAAGACCACAAGGGGGCAAAGGAAATTCAGAGACTTTAAGAGATTTTAGAACTGAAAAATTGTATGAAGACCAGCCATGCATCAGGACCCACGCTCAGAGAAAATATCCTTTTGAGAAACCCTAGGTTAATGTTAAATGTTTGTATTATAGATAAAAAGAAGTTTTAGGTGTTAGGTTTCAGAGTTAGGGTTTGGGTTTAGGATTTAGGAATTTTATAGACAATTGTTAGGTAATTGTTAATTATTGATAAATATATGTGTGATAAATAAAAAATTACTGTTAAAAGTGCTCTTTTAGCTATTATATTTAAATTTTTTCTCTCATTTTTATTAGTCCATTATCAATCATGTCCAGTGATTTATATTAGAGAGGCTTATTTCATAGGAACATATGAGAATCATAGAGACAAGAAAATGACCTTTTAGTGGAATGAGATACCGGATACCCATTGGCAGAGGAAGACTTATAGAAGAACAGGTTAGTAAAATCTACTGCTCTTATTGTCCTTCAAGAACTATGCTGTCTAGGGCCAAAGATACATGAAAACAAGCACATTCAGCATCTTTAGACATCAGGAAGTAGAAAACCAAAACTATTCTGGGATTCTATTGCACCCAAGTCAGAATAGGTGTCATCCAGATTACAAACAAGAAATGATGACAAGGAAGAGAGGTGAGGGGATTCTTATTCACTTCAGGTAGGGATGTAAACAAGTATAAATAATATGGAAATGGAGGTGAATGTTCCTCAAACACTAGAATCAAATTAACATATGATATAGTTATACAACTTCTAGCTATATATGCAGGGGATTCTCACTAAGCATGACACAGAGGTATCTGCATGGTCATGTGTATCATGACCCTCCTTGTGACAGCAAATTTATGAAGTCAGATGAGATGACCATCAATGAATATATGGGTAAAGGAAATTATTATTTAGTCATAAAGAAAATCATATGGTAGCTAGCCATGGTGGTGCACACCTTTAATCCCAATACTTGGGCACTAAGGCAGGTGGGCGGATCTTTATGAGTTCAAGGCCAGCCTGGCCTAATGAGTTCTAGGAAAGACAGACTTTCCTTATTTATGTTTTAAAATGCCATCATCCATAACATAAAGGCAATTATATTAGCCATGTATAAGTCACTGAAAGGATTAAGTGAATTAATACATATTTTAGAACATTATGAGAATGGACACTATAAAATGTTAATTTTTAAAACATTGAATCATTGAGTAAGGTGATGCAAGTTATTATTTGTGTTGCACAATTTGCATCAGCATCATATATATATATATATATATATATAAAACATACTTAAGAATTTTCTATATATTATTTATCTTTCGGATTAGAGGTCAAAGGAATAGCTCTATCTCAAGACTCAGCCATACCACTCCTGGGCATATATCCAAAAGATTCTTCACCAAAGCACAAGGACTTTGGCTCAACTGTGTTCATAGAAGTTTTATTCATAATAGCTAGAAACTGGAAACAACCTAGATGCCCTTCAACCGGAGAATGGATTAAATACTGTGTGTGGTACATTTAAACAATGAAATACTACTTAGCTATCAGAAGCAAGGAAATCATATAATTTGCAACCAAATGAACAGAACTAGAAAAGCTCATCCTGAGTGAGCATACCCAGACTCAGAAAGATACACATGATATGTATTCACTTATAACTGGATGTTAGCCATATAATACAGGATAACCAGGATAACTATCCTACAACCCACAGACCCAAAGGAACAGAAACCTAGCAAACTATCCTATGAGAAATTCCACCCAGCAGCAGATCAAAATAGATGCTAAGACACGCAGTCAAACATGAGGTGGAACTTTATGAGTCCTATATAAGAGAGGGAGGAGGAATAGAGAGACATGGGAGGTGGAGGTCAACACATAAAGATCAACAGAACCAATCTCTAGGTCCCTAGAGGCTTACAGAGACTGAAACACTAACCTAAAAAGAAGAAAAAAGCTTAGACTTGACCTAGACCCCCCTAAACAAATGTAGAGGATAGGCAACTTGGTCCTCACACAGATCCCTTAGCAAGTAGAGATGGGGCAGTCTCAGTCACAGACTTTGTTACCTGTTAGTGGGTCACTTTACCATAGTGGAGGTGCCATGTTGGACCCCAGAGCAAGAGGATGCTCTTAGCCCTTATGTGACTGATGAACTGAGGAAGGATGATATGGGGGGGCACCCCACACTGGAGGAGTAGGATAGGTTGGAGAGGGAGTAGGGGGTGGGAATATAGGACTGGGAGGGGAGGAGGGAGGGGGATGTAATTGAAATGTAACTTGCATGTGTTGGCTGACTCAAATAAACCCCATTGAATGTATATAATTTAATGAGCCTAAGGAATATATTATGGATACATGTGTATATGATGCAGTTCTTTTTTATATTCCTGTTAAACATGAAACACTTTACTTTGCTGAGATTTGTTAACATTATTAAAATGAATCTTTTGTTCTTATTAGTTAGGTGAATTCCAGGGCTTAGAAGAAAGACTTAAATATAAAGCTATCAAATTTTGATCCAAACCCCCACATTGATTGCCTTAACCAAAATTTCATTCCAATGTCTATGTATGAAGATGCACACCAGGAACCAACATAAAAATAGCAGTGTATGCTGAAATAATTAAGTAACTCTGAAGACTCCAAATTCACTCTCAAAATGTATCCTGTATATTTTCAGTATGACGCAAATAACTCATTTACATACTCTGACCTTTCTGATGGAAACATACTAAAAATCCTCAAGATATGCATGTCCTTACTTGTCATTTTATAACTTAATTTGTTGATGAAGATCAGAATTCATTCGAAAAGTTGGCACTTCTATTCTGTAAATAGTCATAATTACTACTCTGGTCACATTTCTGAAACTTAACATGTGCTGTCTAACTTATTAAATCATACCTGCTATCTTTATTTAAATACCCAGATAAAAGTATAATTACATTTTTATTTATTCATTTTTATTTTTTAATACTTAGCATACTATGTAGCTTAAGTTAGTTCCTTGATTAAGTTCATCCTGCTAATATATGGAACTCCATAGTTGAATCAAATTTTTGGGCTCAACTTCCGTTGAATGCCAGCCCTGAAACAGTATGGTATATGTTGAGAGGTGGTTAATAGCTAAAAGATCATCTCATCTCTATGATCCTTTTGATTCTACTCTTACTCTGCATTTGAAACAATTTCAGTAGTTACAGGGTTCTAAGTTGACTTAGTTTGGGAACTGAGAGATAAGTCAAATCTTTGGAATTTTATATATTAGGAGGATTTTTCTTCCCTTCAACCGTTGAATATAAAATACAGTTTAAAAAGCTCTTAAGTGTAAAAGACACAAATCTAACATATGTGATTGTTTTAGGTCATTTAAGGAATGAAGGTGTGAAACTAAAGCAAGCAAGTTACTCTCTTTTCAATTCTCACTTAAAAAAGCAATATAGGAGAAAAGAAAAAATTAGCAATCCACTCTTAACCTCCTTTTACTGCAAGGTATTTTATTGTTATTACTGTTTTTTATTTAATTTTTGAGAATATTATATGTAGTACTGTATTTACATCATTTCTACCTCTTCTTTTCTGCACACCTTGGAAGTTGCATCCATGCTGTCTCTACAGAACAGTTGCCTAAGCAAGACCTGCATAATGACAACAGTAGTTGATATGCCACAAGGCCCCAGCCTTATATGAAGAGGTATAGACAATCAATGACTGCTGAAAAAGAATTGATCTTTTCCAAGGATGGGACCAGGCACAGGTTATTCAATTCCAATGCATATCACCATATATGCATATATATATATATACATATATATATATTAAAGATTGCATTAATTTGACTGAGATTCATGTATGGCATGGAGAGTAAGTTTTGTGTTTCAGAATGCTCCTTGCAAACTATGGTACTCAATAACATTTATGTTCTCTTGAATTTTTGTTAATATAATTTATAAGTCAAGACATTTCATTTATGAGAGTGATAGAAAGTGGAACTTGTATTTGAAAACAGTATGATGCTGCTTATCCAGACAGAGCTCCATCCTACTAACATTCTAGTAATACTTTGCGGTCACACAGCTTTGAGTTTAAGTCTGCCACTCAGCCCAATGCCCAACATATATCTTGCCTACCCTGTATGCTGCTGCATAAACCTCAGAAAATCTTAATTTTAGTGCTCTCATCTGGAAATATTATACAGGATATGACAAGTCAAGTCTTACAAGATCCTTGTCTTCTATGAAATGTTTCAGTACGTTATGTAGAGTTCTCAGCTCAGCAACAGACATCTTATCCTTATCATGCACAGATCGGACCATTGAAACCATTCTCTTCTGGCTTTTCATTATTTTTCATGCCCCTGCCCTTGCTTATTTCTATAGAAAATATGGACTATTCCATCAAGTTAACTCAGAAGTCACAAACCCAAGTCTCACTTCTGATAAGAGTTAGCCTTCCAATAGTATAAGATACTTGCAATTACAATAAAAGTCGTCTAGTCACATTTAGTTCTTGGATGACCTATGAGCTCCCTTCCATGGAGTCATCATATTTCTCTGTCTACAAGTCCATTGATGAGCATAATTACTAAACACACTCTCTGTCATGGAGCCAACCAGAGTATGAGGACTCAGGCTTTTCATAAGCTTCTTTATGGACAGTTCTTAGGACAGATGCTATGAGAATTACAGTAAAAGTGAGTGGCAAAGACCTGGAAAACAGAAATTTGCTTAATTGAGGAAGTGACAGGGGAAGAATCCTATCTGTACCTTGAGATGAAGTCTGGTTTTCTGTCAATAAATGCGTGGATTCCATAAATCTGCATTAAGATTTTCCATGTTACTGCTCTTTGCATATAAAGATTAACAGACTGAAGCAAGCCAACACACACTTTACTTGGCTTCCCTTTTATTTCTCATTATTCTTTCTTACTGGGTTTACAAATCACCATATTAACCTTATTAAGGACTTATAGTGGCTCAGTAAGTATCCATCAGGAACTGAGGTTGTTCATTTCAAAGCAGATTCTCAGCAATGCTAATTCTGAGGTTTAACTGTGCAAAGCCAGTTCCCCATACAAACCGTAGATGGCCTCCTCTCTCTGTGGACCCCAACACAGCCTCCTTGGTGTTTCTTCAGTATCCTTTGTAGCATGGTGTTATTTCACTCAGAGGCTCACATGCTGTTAGTCTATGGTCTCTAGATTGTAAATGAAGTCATGTTACACTGTCCACAGTATTGCCAGTGTTTGGACTCTCCTAAATACTCAATAAACAAACTGAACAAAAGAAAGAGAAGTTACTTTATTTTAAATTGTGTTTGGCTATTTTAGATTTTATATTGACAGTGGTTCTCAAAAATTAACCTATATCAGAATTACTTGAAGGAATTTTTAGATCATTGATTCTTGGACTCTCCATTGAACAGATTCTGATTCAGTAGTTCTGGGGCATATTTAATTAATTTTCAATTCTATGTGTTCAGGTTCTGACTTCTGGCAATCCAGAAAATTCACTTTAAAAAAATAACACACCCTTGTGCTGAAACACCAGTTATGCTTCTGAAAAATAAAACAAAAGCTGATAGTTTCACACTTCTAACACAGTGTTCTGTATTCACCTAAGGAGAACAAGTACACAATGTATATTTGTATAGCAATTGGTGACTTTTATCAGGCATTATCTGTTTGCCTTGAGTATGAAGGAAGATGCTGTGCCTGTACTGAGTCTCCTTACGAATTGCACTCCAGCCAGTCATGCTCTGTAAGTCCCCAGCGATGCTGCTGGCTCTCTGCTTTCTGACATTTTGCAAGCATCAAGGCTAACCCTGGAGAGCATTCATTCCCTTTGATTTGCTTTACAATAGCTCAGAGCCCAGCACAACTTTTCTTTCCTTTCTGCTTCTTTTTAGTTTCTTAACATTCAAAACCATAATTTCTTGCTCAAATTGTGTCTTTTCTTTCCTATTTTCAATGATGAAACACCACAGGAAAATGGAGGTGACTGAGTAATTGCTGCACAAACTTTCTAGTGCATTGGAGTCATTATTGTAAAGTGCATTGTGAATTTTAAGAAAGACTACATGATATCTCATTCTTCTTCTAATTATCTCCAGCAAATGGTAACATGGGTAAAGAAAATTGGAATTTTGGCTATAGGCAAGTTGTTAATATAAAACAGCATTTTCATTTAAATATTGATTAAGAAAAAGGTATGTATTAAAGAAAATCTGAGCAATTACTTAATGGAAAATTCAAGTTAATATCCACAAACAATTTTTATTTTGGCATTTTAAAAGATGTTAAGGTAAAGATTGATTTAAGGATGTCAGAATTAACTCGGTGCATAAAAATACTTTAAATAAATTCAAGAAAATGTGGTAATTTCTCATAGGACAATATGAAATAGCTGTTTTTATTTTAAAAGACTAATATTGTTTATATTATTATTTTTTTAAATACTTTATTTTTTTTCTTCAAGTTACATCTCAGTAACAAACCCCTCCCTATTCCCCCTTCCTATCCCGCCCTTCCACCCTCTTCCCCCCAGAAGTTTCCCCTTTCAGTCAAACAGATGGTTCCTTCTCTTATAACAGTAAGTATTATACAAAACAATAGATATAAATATGCCACATTTATGAGAGTTAAATGGCCCAGTATACCTTCCCAATGTCCAGTTTATACATATTTGGCCCCTGACTTTAACATTCTACTATCTAACCATCTCCATGAGTTTAAAGGTCTATATGTGACTCAACATTCATACTAACTTGCAACACACTTTTAAGAGTATCTTCTTAGATCTATAACACCCTCTTGATTCCTAAACAACTCAAAATTGTTTATATTATTTTTATTAATGTGTTTGGATTGTAAGCATAACATTCAATCCAATACTCAAGGACTCAAGGATACAAGATGTATTGACCAAGCCAAGGGAAATTAGCATTTTCACTTCTTTATGATTGGAGTCTTTGGAGTTTGCATCTTCTAGATGGTCATTAAATATGTAGTAGATTGTTCTGAACTGTAAGTCCTAGCACTGTGTTATAAAAACAAAATCTGCTCCTTCTTCGTAGCTGTGCTTTTGTACCCATTATCCAAAGTCTGTAATGTTTTAAATTCTTACACTAGCCTTTTAAAGGAAGTCTTCTTTCCTATGAAGATATAAAATTATACACAGCTTCATTGCTCTGATTATTCATTGGAGTTGAAAATCACCTAAATTTAAATAAGAACTATTTTTTTTACCCCAATTCAGTTCCCTCTATCCTATTCTGTTTCTCTATGTTCTCCCATTTATTCCTATACAATTTTCTAAGGTTTTGCTGGATTAATGCTGTAGAAAAGGCCTTTGTAGATGGAGTGTTAATTTTTAAGGTTTTATAACTATAGTGTCAATCTAGGAAAAATATAACTATGACTTACCTGGAGCATTTAACACTTACCATCTTTCTGGAAGTATCACATTACTTTCAGGCAACCAGTGCTTTGAGAGCAGATGTGACATGGAAATCAGAATGTCTGTGGTGTTGCTGCAGGTCTCCTGGAGCTAATTAGAGTATGGGTGCCACATTGGTTTTTAGCTAATCATCTTCCAGAAAGTTCATATAGCCGCCAGAAGAAAGCTGCCAGGGATATTTCCAACTATGTTGACATGTTTTAATTAATCTCAGGGTAATGTTCCAGAACACTCAGCCAAGAATGTGGGGAAGACAGTATTTACATACAAGGTCCCTTTTGCCCTTAGGTTTTCAGGTTTGCTTATTATAATCAGTACACAGATCAGCCCTGGAAGGGAAAACCAGGATCTCTGTGAAATTGTAACAAATGCTGATTTATTTGTGCAAATATGTATTTCATGGATCAGAATGTTTCAGTTCCTGGTGCACATTCAATTCCCCAAAATAATTCTAACTAGAAGGAAGTAACAAGAAAAAAGAATTAGGATTGCTTTGTCTCTTTATGAGTTTTAACTCAAACCTTTATCACATGACTACTTGATTACAGATTTGATTAGGTAAGTTATCAATGCCCTTGAGAAATTCTGATACTATCTTTAACTCTAAACACAGAAAAGAGCCTATTTCTTTGCAAATTAAAATATTTATGTGTACTGTCTTCTTCCTCTCTAATTGTATATATCAGACTTTTCCAGGAACATTTATGTCATATCATTTGATGGTATAAGATGAAGGGTAAAGGAATAAAACTGAAACAAAAATGAGTCAAAGAAAGATAAAGCTATAGAAATAGCTTAAAGCCAAGGAAAAGTGATTATTAAAAGTGTTCGATGTCATCAAAGAATAAAGATAAGTAAAAAGAAAGCAAGTGAACAATTGTTAGCCATTTAAAAAATAAGAAACAGGACCACAATGCTGGGTCTTCTCAAAACCTTAAGAATGGATTAAAATGGCCAACAACAATACTTTAGACCCAGCTTCCTAAATGATGGATCTCAACCCTACAGGGCCATATAACGAACCTGGTAACAGCAAAAGGTTTCAGAAATGTGCAACAACCAAAAATGAATCAAAACACCTTCTCCTCCATCCTCCTCCTCTGGGCAGCTGCTGAGGTTTGCCTATTGTTTGGCCTTGGGTTTTCCTTTTAAATGCTAATAAAATTGTCTTGGAGGTTCCTTTCTTAACTTCTTTTATTAATGAGAACAAGAATCACAAGTGGGGACTGACTCCTATTACCCTTGTCGCATCATTACCCATATTTGCCTTTGTCTCTAATAAATGGTAAACTTACAAAACTATTTCTTAAACAATTGGTTATCAGGAAATGTTCACTTACTTGTTTTATATACCAAATAATGGGACCCCACACAAACGTTGAAGGAATAAAAAGGGCATCAAGAGGGAAAAGAGGTGAGCAAACTTGCTTCAGAAGTGGGAAAGCGCTCATTCACTACTGGTGGGACACTGAGAGGACACAAGATCTTAGCTGTTCCTATGGCGATAACTGTACAGTTACCTTATATCTACAGTTCATTATTTGGGTATTTTTCCCTAGGGAAAAAAGAAGTTATATTTACCAGAAAGCTTTGCTCATGGTAGCCTTATCCACAATTATCCAAAAACCAAACCAACCCACAGATGGTCTCGATTAGTTGAATTACAAAACAAAACCCATACATCTATGGAATGAAATGTGACTCAGATGTGAATAGTAATTGTTGAAAACAATTACAGAGCATTATTGGTACTTAAATGCCATACATCTATGTCAGGACATGATGCTTTGAAGACATAGGGTATGATTTTCCTTTATATGTTTTTTTGAATAAAATTAAACATTGATGGAGAGTAGTTTTAGCATTTGTCAAAGGATTGTGTATAGTAAGTGTCTGGTTATAAAAGCGGAGTTGATCAAACTTTTATATATTTTGACTGTGGTATGTTGCTATATTTAAAATTAATAAACTACATATACAAAAGTCAAAAATTCTAAGGTTTTAATGTGTGAGAATTTGCCTGCATGTTTGTATATGTGCCACATGCATGGCCAGAGACATCCAGAAGAAGGGGCCAAATCCCTTGGAACTGGAGTTACCAAAGTGTGTGAGCACTCCCATCCCTACCCCATGTTGGTGCTGGGAACTTAACCCAAACCCTCTGAACAAAATCAACCATTGTTCTTAATTGTTGGGCCATCTCTTTAGACTTCCAAAGTCAGTTTTCTTCCTTCCTTCCTTCCTTCCTTCCTTCCTTCCTTCCTTCCTTCCTTCCTTCCTTCCTTCTTTCTTTCTTTCTTTCTTTCTTTCTTAAGCGATTGCTGTGTGGTTCAGATATAGTTTACAATACATAAGATCCTTATACAGGAAACTTGATTTCTAGTCTGGTAGTATTGAAATGGGCATGATTAATATAGTAGGGTCATGTCTAAGATAACTTATTCAGGAGAGCACCTTGGAAAGTATTGATACAGTCTTCTCAAGTTCAAGTTAGTTCTTCAGGGAGTGGAAGCCTATGAAGTAAGGCTGCTGCCAGCATTGGCTTTTCCCATGCACAGCCATTTCCTATTGTCCACCTCACCTGGACTTTCACATTCCAAAACTGTGAACAAAGCAAACTTACTTCCTTTATGAAAAACTCAGCATTAGGTATTCTGTTGTGTTAGTCCTAAACTGATTAATACAGAAGTTTAGTAAATAAAATAATTCACATTTGTTGTTATTATTTTTAATTTTATTACATTTATTTGCATGTGCACATGCATGCACATGAGCATCGATACTCTCCTAGTATCAGATGGGTCCTGAGGCTTGAACTCAGGTCATCAGGCTTGGCAGTAAGCACTTTTACCCACAGAGCCATCTTACAGGACCAAATTAAGAAAAAAATTGAGAACACTCCACATGTTTTAAGAATTGAAGCCACATCTTTTTGCACACAGTCTCTCTAAATTGGCCTCAGAATGTAATACTGACTGTAGATGAAATTGTTCTAGCTATTCAGGGCGGCACCTCTTTCTACTTGAATAATAAAACAAATAAACCTGAAGTACTTATCAGTAAAAGAATGGAACTGTGTCTTTTATGTTTGCAAGCTTTTCCTGCTTCTTATGCATTTAAATCACATGTGTTGCTCAAGGTATGTCATTCATCCTAATTTCTTTTAGCTCAAAAGATCTCTCTCTGGAAGAAATGAAAGATACAGTAGAAGAATGGAGATGCAAAGATGCTCAAAAATATAACATGGAGAAGGAAAGAAGGAAAGAAGTCAAGAGACATAATCTCCATTTATTGCTGAAGACAGGTTACAAATTTGTACCTGCAGCTTTAGCATTTTTATTTCAATATACAATTATCTGTAAAATATATTTTCTTGTTCCTAACCCTAGTCCAAAAAAATTCACCAAGCCCAAACCATTTAATTATTACTTCTGGCATCAATGCTAAAACTGCCTCTACCTCAGTATCTCTTTACACTCTTCTCTTTCCATTTTGTGTTTTTCTTTTTTCTTTTTTTTAAATAATTTATTTTTTATTTCTTCAAGTTACATTTCAATCACAATCCCCTCCCTACTCCCCCCTCCAGTCCCACCCTTCCACCCTCTCCCCCTCAACCCCCCATCCTCTTCCCTTCTTCTTCTTTTTTTTTTTTTTTTTTAGTTTAAGGTATTTCTTTTTCCCCCCAACAGCTCTCCCTTTCAGTCCAAAAAATGGTTCTTTCTCTTATAACTATAAATACAATACAAAACAACAGAAATAAATAGGTCACAATTATGAGGGTTATATGGCTTAGCATACATTCCCAATGTCCAGTCCATATGTATTTGGCACCTGACTTAACATTCTACTATCTAACCATCTCCATGAGTTTAAAGTTCTATATCTAACTCAGCTTTCATACTAAATTGCCTCATAATTTTAAAAATATCTTCTTAGATCCAGAACACCCTCTTGATTCCTAAACAACTCAAAATTTAACTATGAGACTCTAGCTATGTATTCTTCAACCACCTCAGAGACCTGAGAGGGATAAATATATCTGATTATATAGGAAGTGCAGGGCCTGCAGCTTCCAAAACTAAGAAATGACATACCAGTGGCTGACTGGACAGTTCCCATTTTCTCTCCATACATTACAGCATCAATCTTCAGCCATTAGGCCCCATTTCTTTTTTTTATATATAAGTATTTTTTTTCTTCAAGTTACATCTCAGTCACAAACCCTTCCCTATTCCCCCTTCCTGTCCCACCCTTCCACCCTCTTCCCCCCCACAGCTTCCCTTTTCAATCCAACAAATGGTTCTTTCTCTTATAACAGTAAATTCTATACAAAACAGCAGAATTAAATATGCCACATTTATGAGAGTTAAATGGCCCAGTATACCTTCCCAATGTCCAGTTCATACATATTTGGCCCCTGACTTTAACCTTCTACCTTCTAACCATCTCCATGAGTTTAAAGTTCTATAACTGACTTAGCTTTCATACTAACTTGCATCACTATTATAACCATCTTCTTAGATCTAGAATGCCCTCTTGATTCCTAAACAACTCAAAATTTAGCTATGAGACTCAAGCTGTCTATTCTTCAACCACTTCAGAGAGCTGAGAATGATAAATATATCTGATTATATAGGAAGTGCAGGGCCTGCCGCTTCCAATACTAAGAAATGACAAACCAGTGACTACCTGGACAGTTCCCATTTTCTCTCCATACATTCCAGCATCAGTCTTCAGCCTTTTGGTCCTGTTTCTCTGACAGACATTTATTGTAGAGCAGGGATTATGAAGGACTAACCTACTCTGTCTTGGCAGAGCTAGGCTGTCGACCTACCTGCTACCAAGTTTTGTCCTTTTGGGACAGCAGTCTGTCTGCAGTTGAAGCAAAGAGATAGGCTTGCCACTAATTCAACCATCTCACACTGGAGATTCTTTGATGCTCATCTTCTACTTGGAGTAGAATAGGGGGTGCTGTCAGGAGCTGATATGTCTCGATATCAAAAAAAAAAGAAAATCTTAATTTAAGATAACATCTTTGAATGCCATATTCTGCAGATCTCTTGGGGTTTTTGAAGATGCCCTATCTATCTCTTGTATTTAGATAAGCAAATGTTGCTTGTCTCTTAACAACTTGATTACTGAGTAGCTTAGAGAATATCTGTGATAGACTGTCATAGTAGCTAACAAGGTGACATGCATGCATGACTAGGAGTTTGTTTTTCTTAACTATCCTAAACAGTTTAAGATGGTTGGTATCAAGAGGCCAGAGCTTCACATTTCATTTTTAAGTATCTCTAGGTACGATACCATTAGGAAGCGTTACCTTTAATTTTGTATCAATATACAAAGATCTATTCAAATGTGGCTAAATATATTCTTAATTTTGTATCAATATACAAAGATCAATGCCTATGCGGCCCAATACAATCTTAATATTGCGTCCATATACAACATCTAAACAGCTGAGAACAGAAGGACTGAACATAAAAGGATTGTATTAACATTTTTAACCATTTTTCCATTTTGGTTTGGACCCCAAACAGGTTTACTACGACCCAAATCAGCAGTAAGTCATTTTAAGAGAGCGATGTCCCATACCCAGAGGGTTGGGAGGGTGTTTCTCCGCCCCCCCACTTTTTTGGTTATTTGAAGGACAACTGAAAACTCTGTTATTTAGGGGAAGAGTTTACAAGTTGTTAAATGGTCCTGTTTAATGGGCTTTGGAGGTTAGACCCAGGGTATTCCTTCTTTCCCTTTTCTGTATCCTTCTTTATCTCCTATGTAGGAATGCACGGACTTGAGAAAAATTGAGACATAGACATAGCACAGGAAGGACCAAGAAGAAGGGTCAGATTATTGAATATGCCCTTATACCTTTGTATATTGATACAAAATTAGTAGTATATTTGGCTAAAGTGGTATTGACCATTGTTTATTGTGCAAAAATAATATTGTATTGGTCTACGTTGGTATTGATATTTGCATATTGATACAAAATTAAGATTATAGTTGGCCACAATAGTATTGACCATTTTGTGTTTTTCAATCATAAAAACTAAGTGAAAGTCTTAAGCTGGAGTACTCCATAGCGTTGAAGCAACCTTCTGTGTGGCACCTCTAGCTTCTGTTTGTAAACTATCATTTAGGTTTTATACTCTTGTTAGCCTTATCTTAGAAAACTCGAGTATCTACCCCTCAACACACACATCTATCTTTTTTCTTTTCTTATCTTCTCTCTCTCTTTTTACAGAAAAGAGAGCTCATATTTTGTACATTGTTTTTGTTTCTTTATCTATTTTTTACGTTTTAAGGTCAGGTCTCATTGGATAGCCCAGGTTGGCCTTGAATTCACAGAGATTAGCCTGCATCTGCCTCCAGAATACTGGGATTCAATGTGTAACTATCATGCTCAGTGTTAGCTTGTCTTCCAAACCTACAGTAACTTGGGAGTTTGTACCATTTTTAACATTATCTATCTTTGCAAATTCATCTCCTCTTACTTCTTGGGTGGAAGGAATGTGGACTGCTGTCTTTCATATATTTTCCTGGTCCAGTAATCATGATGCTCCTGGCTGGAGACAGTACATCAGCTAGACAATGCCCTGTAGATGTGAAGCAACTTATTGTGTTTCTCTCTTTGTACATTAAAATTTATGAATCTTTAGGTATTTGTTCTTAATGTGTTTCAGGAAAACATTCTCAGTTCCACAGTTTTGACTTCATCACTATCCTTTAAACTTACAAAGAATGATTTTATGCCTCCCACTTGTAGCATTAATATTTGTAGTTTTTTTTGGTTTTATTATGCATGCATATGTTGCCATACTAGGATTATATCTTGCTTAAGATAAGCAATTGTATATTAATCACTTTGCCTTGCTTAAATTCATTTTGGAATAGGGTTCAGCTCCTATACATACATAAATAAATAATCCTCATTTTCTCATTAGATCAGGCTTAATGCACCTCACATATAAGATATGCAATGAATATTTGCTCCCTGAATAAATAGATGAATGAGTAGCAGGCAGACTAACAGGCGAGGGAGTGCTGGAAATGCTAACTTGTATGTTGCAATTACAGGAAGATTATCATTAGCAATAATGTGTTATTGCAAATACCATTCCGCCTGATCAGATAATGTCAACATTTGTTTATTGTGCACCTGCACATGCCACTGAAGGTTGAATTATATTTTCATCCTGTCATTCTTCTGCTTAGAAATTCGGCACCTACCTGAATATGTTTCAGAATGAATTTAGAGCTTCTTCTTCTTCTTCTTCTTCTTCTTCTTCTTCTTCTTCTTCTTCT
>CAJQZJ010033894.1:3469115-3486247 GCA_907164525.1 Lophiomys imhausi
CTTCTTCTTCTTCTTCTTCTTCTTCTTCTTCTTCTTCTTCTTCTTCTTCTTCTTCTTCATGATGGCATTTGTAGAAAATGGCCAATTAAATTATTTACCTGTATTTATATTATAATTAATTGGTCAGCAGTGTTAATCCTTAACCCATCATTATAAATGAGCATGTAGACACATGATGGGTTTTAACAAGCCTTGTTCTGGATTGTGCAATCTTAGCCCATCTAAACTAGCCTTTAATTCTATTCCCCAAATATGGCCCCAATATAATATACATTCACTTCCCCTTGAACTGCTATTCTTCATGTTATGCTGATGTTCCAGGCCACGTGGAATGATCTTCTTTAATCTACCCTGTCACGTGCCCTCCTTCCTGCTCCTGACTTCTTATATCTTCTTCTGGAGGCCTCTTCTTCTACCCCTAAACTTCTCTGCTTCTGAACTGCAAGCACCTTAGTCCCACCTACCTCTGTTTTGGCCCTGTCTCAGCCCTCAGCAATTATTTAACCAATCACAGACAATAATTTCAAGAAAGGTAGCATAGCTTCACTTGGTGTACAGCAAGAAGGTTTCTGGGAGCAGGTTAATTAACATTTAGAAGGCATAACATCACCCCATGAGATATTTTATTAGCTTTACTCTTTATCCAATGTACTAGTATGTATTTGAATATATGAGCACTCTGTTTCACAGTATTCCATACAAATTCTAATCCTTTCTCTCTTTCCCTCCCCTTCCTGTCTTTTCTTTTTCCTTCCCTCTCTGTCAATTTTCCTTCTTTTCCATCTAGCCTCTCTTTCCTTCACCCTCATTCTTTTATGTCACCCTCTGTCTCTCTCTCTCTCTCCACCCTTGTTTCTTTCCCTCCTTTTCCTTTTTATCATACTCTATTTATCAATTTTTAAGTTAACTGTCTACTTCATCTTGACTCAGAATCCCACAAACACAAGTGACACAACTACTGCACTGTGGAAGCCCCAAATCTAGAGCATGCCTTATCAGTCTTTTCTCCTTGTTTTGCCTAATTTTACTCTTCTCTTGGTAGATAAAGTGCTCAGACCTAATGCGATACATGTAATCATGTCCTTTGCTTTCCTTTTGGCTGTGGTATCTCCAAAATAGAGAACCCTTTATAAGCATCTGACCTGGATCCAAAATCTCCCACTGCATGTTTCTTCCATAGATTTAATTCTTTATCATAGACCATCCTGTCGTTTACATTACATTCTATTGTTGGTTATTTTATGTGCACTTGTCACATGGTCTTGGAGGTTACTAAGTAAGCATTCCATTTGTTCTCATTACTTTTTGCAAGGATACTAATGGAGAATTTGGGCAGAATTTGAAATATGTAAGTATTAATAATCTCCCAGAGCTGGGTATGGAGGTGCACACCTTTAATCCCAGTACTTGGGAAGCAGATGCAGGTGGATCTCTGTGAGTTCAAGGCTAGTCTTGGCTACAAAGTGAGTCCAGGATAGTCAGAGCTACACATAGAAAACTTGTCTCAAAAAAAAAAAATCTCCTAATCTCAGGGAGGGAGGGACTTACGGAGGGAGAGAGGGAAGTAGTGTGTGTGTGGGGGGGGGGAGGGGGGAGTAAAGCACGTAGCAAGCAAGCAAAGAAAAAAAAAAGAAGGATCCAGATTTTATTGCACAAAACCACAAGCTGATTGGAATATTTGTCAGTGAATGTTTTAGAAAAATTATGGAAGACAAACTCTTCAAGCCTTGTCCAACATTTATCTCTGGATACAGGAGGCATTGTTTATTTTTAATACTATTTATATATTAAAATAAATATCTCTAAATGTATTATTTTTATTAAAATAAATAACTTGAATTTAACAAGTATTCATCATTTTATTGTAAACAGTGATATGAATTTAAAAAGAAAACTAAAAAGGAAATACTAATGGAATTTGAACTCTAAAGCAAATCCACATATGTACTGCCTTCCAGGGGATATTTAAGTTATTACTAAACACACCGAAGATGACTGCTTTAAAAAATATTTTGTGTAGTATCCTGCTCAGGACATTATTATCCACTAGTAGACAATAGAGGGCAGTAGAATAATGGCTCATAGACCTTATTTTAGACAAAATTTACTAAATTCTTCATCCTACCCTAAAAGCTGTGTTCCCAACAAGTTTGATATATTGATAAAAGAAGGAAGCTAACATCATCACTTTTGCTTTTATTTGCAGAAACTAATGTTTACTTTAAGAGAGGCGAGTGTAGCTAGGAGGCATGTGGAGTCTATGGTTTCTCCTCATCCTTATGCCATCTTCCTAGGGTTGGAGGCTTCACTCTCAACGCTAATGCATGGCTTTTGTGGTTTTCATTGATTCCTAAAACAAAGCATGTGTCTTCGTAAGTGAATTCAGAGAGGAAGGAAAAGATACCAATTTAATCTGGTTATTAAGTATTCAATAGTAGCTGATAAAATAACACCTTAACTGATTAAATTAAATTGTGTTTCAATATGCCTGTCCATATTGGTTATATGAAAATTGACTTATTGAAAATTCTATGACTGGCAGAATATAACCCAGGGAAATTCTCATTAAGAAGATTCTAGAAGCACCATGCCAATGTCTGCTGCAATCTGTTGCAGAAAAAAGAATCAGTATTAAGATGAATTTTTTTTTCATTCAAACTGATGTTTTGTTCACCTTGGATATTTTATACCAATTTTGACCTTAAAATTTTCATTATATTATTTCTGTTGGTTACTACTAAGTTTTTTTTTCCTTGATGGATAGAAACTTCCTACCCATTACTTCAAAGCCAGACAGCTTTCATAGCTATTCAACCCAATATACTGGTTAGGTTGATGAGCATAAAAACATACAAACAAACACCAAAAATCATAAAAAAAACCTTGCATGATATAAAGTGATATAAAGGGGACCAAAAGTTGTTCATCATTTAGTGTGTCCTCAGTAGAGTGGCCCCTTGCACTGAATTACTAGTGAGGTACATAATGAAGGATGTTTCAGTACATTGTCCTTTGGGCATATTTGAAATAATCCTTTTCTCCTTCAAGAATAAATATGTTTTATTTTATATTTCTAAATTATAGATTGGCTGGGCTTAATTTTATATTTTTAGTTTTGAGATTAATATAGCTACATTTCCTCTTCTCTTTCTTCCCTTCAAACCCTAGGTTATACCTTTCCTTACTCTCTTTCAAATTCATGGCCTCTTTTTTCATTAATTGTTATTACATGCATATATGTTTATGTATATACATATTTTAATAAATAAATTAGAAGAGCATACCAATTTACTATCCAATACCAAATGTTCAACTCTGAAAAAATAAAACAAGTACCAAGTTGACTGAGCAGATTATATATATATTTTTGTTCTTGTTGTTGTTGTTGTTATTGTTGTTCAATTTATGTTTTACAGAGAAAAATAGAGAAAATCATGCTGAATCTAAACATATTCCCTACTCATATTTTTCTTCAGTTATCTGCCATCTCTTTCACAAACTTGATCAACATATGAGATCTATTTTGTTCATATAAAATAATTTTTGGGTCAATAATGTTACTCTTATGATAAAAGTATTTGGCAAAAGTGTCTGTGTTAACATTATTAAGAATATATATATGTAATATATATATATATAATGTACACACATACACATACGTACACACACACACACACACACACACACACACACACACAAACAAACACACATACACAGTTTGTGTATAACCCAGTGCCAATTCGACTTATTGGATTTGTTGTCCTTTTGCTTGTTTGTTTGGCAAAAGTGTCTGTACAAAAGCTGAGGTTGGCCTAGAGATTTCCATGTAGCTGTGTTGGACTTGTATTTATAGTAATCCTTCTATCTCACCCTCTGAGTGCTAGTATTATAGGTATGAGCTGCCATGCCTTGGTGCTTGGATATTACACAGTTTATATTGTTTGTATCTTGAAAATAATTCTTAGAACTATTTTACAAGACAGCCTAATTGTGTTTTAATTTATAGATCATTAAATCTTGCTACAAAGGTACAAGAAAGCCACTATAAATATAAACAGACTCATAACTACATTGACCCAAACTATCAGCATTGACTAGCAATGAATATTTCATTAAAATAGCACTAAACAGAACAAGATTAACTTCAAAGAGTATCTAAAGAAAATGGTTATAATAAATAAAATTAGCCATTACTTAATTTCTCTTCACTGAAAGGCATTTGGTTCTTTCTAGAACCTAACTGCCTAGTAAAATCCAGTGAAAAATACTTCCATGTGAACATTTAATGTTTCCTTGTTTTTAGAACAAGAGGCTTATAAATTTTGGGTTTATTTTTAAACATTATTTACAAGGGAGAGAGCTTGATGACTCAATCTTTCTAAAGTTAAAGTTAAAGGAGTTGTCTATGGCCATACCACCCTGAACACGCCTGATCTAAAGTCAAAGGAGTCACTTGAAAGGAAAAAATAAACATTTTAAATTATACACATTAGCATAGTCACTTAGAAAGCAAAAGTGGTTATGCCTGCTGGGTATAAAACAAAACCATTTAGCTACTCAGCTCTTCCTTGCTCCCTGAAGGTGGCAATACATTTGCATGTATTCACTGTTGCATCAGCAAGTGAATAGCTCAAGAATGCTTCAAAAAAGAAGCAAAAAAAACTTTCCAGGTTAAGTTAAAGACATTTTTGTCTTCATGGTACTATGTGGGAGTCTGTGGCTATTTCAGTGTCCTCTTCCTCCTCTTCCTCCTTTGCCTCCTCCTCTTCCTCCTTTTCCTCCTCCTCTTCCTCTTCCTCCTTCTCCTTTTTTTACTTCTTTGTAAGATAATGCAGAAAGGCACAATATTTAGATCAAAGGTTATTATATTATGAGTCAGGACTCTTATAAGAAAATTATGACCCATAAATATCTTAAAACTATTCTGTCACCATTCTTTTGGAACAAATATTAAACAGGAAGATGAAGAATAATCATGAGTTACTGGGGTGAAGAGATGACTGGGATTCCCCAGTACCTCTGCTCCATAGGGAAAGCATCTCACTGATACAATGGTTCCTTTGTAAATGAAACTGGTGATTCGAGAAGATTCTCCAAGACGCACAGAGGATTCCCAAAACCACAGATCATATTGAATTCAGAATCGCATGATTTTTCCTACTTGTTCAAGTTCTCAAAATAGCACAGGGTCCCTTTTGTACTTTGATACACACAGGAAAATCTTCTTAATTTTTTTTTTTTTTTTACTTCTTTGCAATTTCAGAGAGATAAGATTCAGGTTTGAATATGTCCGCAAAAAGTTCACTTGTTGGAAAATTCATTTTCCATATTCATACATTAGTAGTATTTGTAGATGGAAACTTGAGAGATGATTGGATCATTGGAACTCTTCCTTCATGATTTCTTAGTTCATACATGGAGTAATGGATCATTAAGTGGCTTGTTTACAAAAGTATGTTTTTCTTGGGTATGTCCTGTCTTTTATGTCATTTCATGCTACTTTAGGCCTCCACAGAATCCTTATTAGTAAGAAAACTCAACAGATGGAATCCCTTGATCTTCTATTTTTGAAATTTTAGAAATATAAAAATTAAATTTTATTTCTTAATCACTTTTTCTCAGTTGTTTTACTGAAGTAAGAGATATTGGAGAGAGACCCCACGGGTGGTGAAAACTGTGGCATATGATTTTTTTTTCTCTTTTACTAAGCTGATAACTTTTACTTTTTCATTTAAAGGAAGCACCTTATGACTTTTCATTGATGTATATAAATTGCCAACAGAAGCATGGTTTCATATTAGGGGTGCTATTAGGCAAAACAAGAATTGCTTGAACAGTTGTACTACTATAACAGGCACCCCCTAACCTTAGTGTGACTGACACCATGTTAGAGGAATTATTCTCACCTTAATGTTAACCCAGCATCCATGCTCCAAACAGGAACAAAGACCTAGTCTATAGTTCCAGAAAAGCCCCAACTAAAAAAATCCTTAAATGTAGATTCCTTGATTTCTGACTGCTGTACTTTTAGTTCTTGCTAAAGCAAAGCATGCCAAACAGGATGTGATTGTGTGTGTGTGTGTGTGTGTGTGTGTGTGTGTGTGTAAAATCAAAATGTGATTTTTTTTGTGTGCATAAAAGACAAATAGCAGTGAGACCCAGAGTTGCAAGGTTTGGGTAAGTTCTCCATGAAGCTGCCTCTGTTAATAAAGGCTTTCATGTTGGCTTTAAGAGTATCTGTTGGATGATATCTGGTGGGCTTCCCTCACAGCACTGTAGTTCTGTGACAGTAATAACTGCAATGACTGCTAAATAACTATGACTTGGTACATACAATGTGGGTACCATAGACGAAGGAAAGTCACATCCTATCTAGGATGGAGCAGAACAGGTACAAATTGCTTTATACTACTCAGAGTGGCATACAATTTAAAACATGGATTATTTCTTTCTGAAACTAGTTAATAGTATTAAGGGTGGTTGACCATTGATAACTGAAACCATGGATAATGAAGCCATGAATATACATAGACTTATAGAGATAAAAACTTCTTACTCAACAATACAAACAAAAACAGTAGTTACAATAATATTTTTGTAATATGTTGCAACTAAAGTCTCCAAGATGGTAGAGAGTAGGTAGAAAATTAAAACAGCATGATATCGGGGGATCCAAGATGGCAGTGACCCGCTCAGACGTATTTTGATCTGGGTGAAACACCCACAGGGTGGCGGGTGTTGCAGGACACTGTACAAACGGGTCTTGGGGGCTCGACCCCCCCGGGTCTCACCCAACTACCCAGGGACCACTGGGGATCCCTGGGCAGGACGCTCCCTCCCACTCTCAGACATGCATGGAAGCCACTGAATCCAGGAATCGGGATCTCCCCTCCCCCACTGGGAGAGACATGCCGGGTAAATTCCAATCTAATACCCAGTGGGCAGATTCAGACCCCACGCAGAGATAATCTCCAGCCTGCTGGGCACCCCAGGTCTCACACAGATGATCCGGCTATCTGGCGAAAGGTTGTGACCCATGGAAGTGCACTCAGCTCAGCTGCAGAGTGCTATCAGGCTACAGATTGCAACCCACTGCTGTATATAGGAGCTTAGTAGACTGTGAAGTCACTTGCTAGTTTCCATACCCGGGCCATGGGAACTGCAAGGCTAATGGGGGTGAAGGCAGATTTACCCACCATAGAAGCCAACCCTGGGCAAACTGTGAGATATTTGCAATTGCAATTTATCGGACTTTTTTACTAGTACTGGCCCTTTCGGCAGGGAACCAGAGCTTACGTGTACACAGCTCCACCCCCTGGATTAGTTAGCTCTCCAACTAGGAGGCAGGGCTGAATGACTCACCTTACAGGGGTGGTGTAAGGCAAATCGACTCCTACACCAAAGCGCCCCCTTTGGACCCAAGTCCAGAAGACAGCTAAAAGCTTCCAATGGCCAGAGGTCCCAGACCAAAAAAGAAAAAAAAAAAAAAAACAGAGCAGAATGACTCCAACAAAAGAAAGGAAAGCTATTGCATCCAGCCCGGACCACCTCACAACAGCTGAAACACATGAAAATGAGGACAATTCTTCATTATGGAAAGTGATAGAGTCCCTTCAAGAAGAACTTAAATCTATGAAGGAATTCAAAGAAGCTACAATTTCACATATGAAAACGATGGAAAACACCATTAGAGAAATTCAGAACAAGGTTGCTCACCTTGAAGAAGAAAAAGAGAGGGCAATGGAAGACTTCCAGACAAAGACAAGCAAAGTGGAGCAGGAAATGTACAAAACAAATAGAATCACTCAAGATATGAAAATGGAAATGGAAATAATGGAGAAAACACAGTCAGAGTTAAAAATGGAAATGAAGAATCAAGGGAAGAGAATAGGAACTATGGATTTGAGTACCAAAAATAGGATTCAAGAGATGGAAGACAGGATCTCAGGTGTGGAAGATTCGATGGAAGAAATAAATACAACATCCAAAGAAAATGAGAAAGCTAAAAAAAATCTCTCACCCACAATATCCAAGAAATCAAGGACTCAGTGAAAGATGGAACCTAAGAATTATAGGCATAGAGGAAAGAGAAGACTCCCAACTCCATGGTCTAGGAAATATCTTCAACAAAATCAAAGAAGAAAACTTCCCAAACCTAAAGAAACAGATGCCAGTAAAAATCCAAGAGGCTTACAGAACACCAAACAGATTAGATCAGAAAAGAAACTCCTCTCGCCACATAATAGTAGAAACTCCAAATGTAGAGAACAAAAAAAGGATATTAAAAGCTGTAAGAGAAAAAGGCCAAGTCACATACAATGGCAGACCCATCAGAATCACACCTGACTTCTCCTCAGAAACTTTAAAAGCTAGAAGGGCCTGGACTGAAGTCCTACAAGCCCTGAGAGAACATAGGTGCCCAGCCAGACTACTATACACAGCAAAATTCTCTATCAACATAGAAGAAGAAAACAAGATATTCTATGACAAAATCAAATTTAAACAATATCTACCCACAAACCCAGCCCTACAGAAGATCCTAGAAGGAAAATTCCAACACAGAGAAGATAACTACACCCAAGAAAGCAGAGGAAATAGAAATCTCCACAGCAACTAAACAGAAAAAAACACAAGATGACCAGATATACCAAAATAATGGGAAATAACAATCCCTGGTCACTAATATCCATCAACATCAATGGACTCAATGTGCCAATAAAAAGACACAGACTTACAGACTGGATTCATAAACAAGACCCATCTTTTTGCTGCATACAAGAAACACATCTCACTAATGAAGATAGACACTATCTCAGAGTAAAGGGCTGGAAAAGGTTTTCCAAGCAAATGGACCCAGGAGACAAGCTGGAGTAGCCACCCTAATATCAAACAAAATAGACTTCCAATTGAAATTAATAAAAAAAGACAGAGAAGGGCATTACATACTTGTTAAAGGAAATATCCATCAAGAGGACATCTCAATATTGAACATCTATGCCCCAAATACATAGGCACCTACATTTATAAAAGAAACGCTTCTAAAACTTAAATCGCACATCGATCCAAACATTTTAGTAGTGGGAGACTTCAATAACCCACTCACAACTATAGAAGCCAAACAGAGAAATAATGAGTCTAACAGAGATCATGAACCAAATGGACCTAACAGATATCTACAGAATGTTTCACCCAAACACAAAAGAATACACCTTCTTCTCAGCACCTCATGGAACCTTCCCAAAATCGACCATATAGTTGGACACAAAGATAGCCTCAACAGATACAAAAAAAAATTGAAATAACCCCTTGTATCCTATCAGACCACCATGGAATAAAGTTGGACTTCAATGGCAAAAGAATCAACAGAAAGTCTACACACATATGGAAATTGAACAACTCTTTACTAGAGGACCACTGGGTCAGGGAAGAAATAAAGAAGGAAATCAAAGACTTCTTAAAATCCAATGAAAATGAAAACACAACATACCCAAACCTATGGGACACAATGAAAGCTGTGCTACGAGGAGAGTTCATGGCACTAAGTGCCTTCAAAAAGAAAATTGTGACAGTTCATATTAGCGAATTAACAGCTAAACTGGGTGAATTGGGAAAAAAAGACGCAAACAATCCCAAGAGGAGCAGAAGGCAAACCTCGGTAAGCAAACCTAGAAAATGTAGAGCTGATATTAATTTTAGTTGTGTACACTATCTGGACTAACCTATGAAAGGACACTTCAATAGTAAATTAACTTGTGACCTAAGGTTTTTAAGCTCAATGTGAACTTTATACTTGTTGTTCAAGTCAGTTTGAACTACTGAGAATCCAAACCCCCAGTCTGCTCATGTTAGGTGGCAAGGCAGGATCTTTCAGGTTCACAGTTAATTTCCATGGAAGAAACACTTGGGGAGGGGATCCAAAATGGCGGCGGCCCGTGTGAATGCATTTTAATCTTGGAGAAAACAGTCACCAAACGGCAAGTGTTATAAGATGCTGTACAAACAAATCTGACTGACTTGACCCCCCTGGGTCTCACCCAACTACCCAGGGACCATTAAAAGTCCCTAGGCAGGATGCTCTCTCTCACTCTCGGACACTCACAGAAGCCACTGAATCCGGGAATCGGGACCCCCCCACCAGGAGAGGCACACCGGGTAAGATACACCCTAATACCCAGCGGGCAGATTCGGACCCCACACAGGGATACTCTCCAGCCTGCTGTCCCCGCCCCCCACCCCAGGTGCTGCACAGGTGATCAGGCTATCTGGCAAAGGGTTGCGGACCCGTGGAAGTGCACGCGGCTCAGCTGCAGAGTACCTGTCCAGCTGCAGATTGCAATCCACTGGAGTATACCAGAACTTGGTCGACCTTGACGTCACTTGCCAGTTTCCAGACCAGGACCCATACACACATACGTGGGGCCGTGGGAGGGGCAAGGCTACAGGGGGTGAAGGCAGATTTACCCACCACAGGATCCAACACTGGGCAAAATGTGAGGTGTTTACAATTATTTTCGGACTTTTTTGCTAGTACTGGCCCTTTTGGCGGGGAACAAGAGTTTATGTGTACACAACTCCAACCCCTGGATTAGTTAGGTCTCCACCTAGGAGGCAGGGCTGAATGACTCACCTTACAGGGGTGGAGTCAGGATTTCGACTGCTACACCAAAGTGGGCCCTTTGGACCCAATCCCAGAAGACAACAGGAGCAGACAGCTCATATTAACGAATTAGCAGCTAAACTGGGTGAATTAGGAAAAAAAGAAGCAAACAATCCCAAGAGGAGCAGAAGGCAGGAAATCATCAAACTTAGGGCTGAAATCAACAACTTAGAAACAAAAAGAACTATAGAAAGAATCAATGAAACCAAGAGTTGGTTCTTTGAGAAAATCAACAAAATAGATAGACCCTTAGCCAAATTAACTAAAAGGCAGAGGGAAAAAATCCAAATCAACAAAATCAGAAATTAAAAGGGAGAAATAACAACAGACATTGAGGAAATCCAAAAAATATTTGGGTCCTATTTTAAAAATCTATACTCCACCAAATTTGAAAACATAAGTGAAATGGACAATTTTCTTGATAGTTTCTACCTACCAAAGCTAAATCAAGACCAGAATAACAGACTGAACAGCCCTATAACCCCTAAGGAAATAGAAACAGTCATTAAAAATCTCCCAACTAAAAAACGGCCAGGGCCAGATGGCTTTAGCATGGAATTCTACTGGACCTCCAAAGAGGAGCTAACACCAATATGCTTCAAACTCTTTCACCAAATAGAATCAGAAAGAACACTGTCAAACTCATTCTATGAGGCCACAGTCACCCTGATCCCTAAACTACACAAAGACCCAACAAAGAAAGAGAACTTCAGACCAATCTCCCTCATGAACATAGATGCAAAAATACTTAATAAAATACTAGCAAACCGAATCCAAGAACACATCAAAAGTCACATTCATCATGATCAAGTAGGCTTCATCCCAGGAATGCAGGGATGGTTCCACACAGGAAAGTCTATCAAACTAATTCACCATATAAACAAGATGAAAGAAAAAACCCACATGATAATCTCACTAGATGCAGAAAAAGCATTTGACCAAATCCAACACCCCTTCATGCTAAAAGTTCTGGAGAGAACTGGCATACAAGGACTGTACCTAGAAATAATAAAGGCAATATACAGCAAGTCAGTGGCCAACATCAAATTAAATGGAGAGAAACTTGAAGCATTTCCTCTAAACTCAGGGACAAGACAAAGATGTCCACTTTCACCATATCTCTTCAATAAAGAACTTGAAGTTCTTGCTAGAGCAATAAGACAACTAAAGGAGATCAAGGGGATAAATATTGGAAACGAAGAAGTCAAATTATCCCTATTTGCAGATGATATGATAGTATACATAAGTGACCCCAAAAATTCCACCAGAGAACTCTTACAGCTGATAAACACCTTCAGCAAAGTGGCTGAATACAAAATTAATTCAAAAAAATCAGAAGATCTTCTTTATACAACAAACAAATGGGCTGAGAAAGAAATAAGGGAAACAACCCCCTTCACAATAGCTGCAAACAACATAAAATACCTGAGGGTAACTCTAAACAAGCAGGTAAAGGACCTGTACAACAAGAACTTCATGCCCTTGAAGAAAGAAATGGAAGAGGCCTTTCAAAGATGGAAAGATCTCCCATGCTCATGGATAGGTAGGATCAACATAATAAAAATGGCCATCCTACAAAAAGCGATATACATATTCAATGCAAGTCCTAGCAAAATACCAACACAAATTTTTATAGACTTGGAAAGAGCTATTCTCAATTTAATATGGAACAACAAAAAGCCCAGAATAGCTAAATCAATCCTGTACAATAAAAAAACATCTGGAGGTATCAACATTCCAGATTTCAAGCTGTACTACAGATCAACAGCAGTAAAAACAGCGTGGTATTTGTATAGAAACAGACCAGTAAGTCAATGGAATCGAAGTGAAGATCCAGAAATAGACCCACACACTTATGGCCACCTAATTTTTGACAAAGAAGCCAAAATGGCACAATGGAAGGACAGCACCTTCAAAAAATGGTGCTGGCCCAACTGGATGTCCACTTGTAAAAGAATAAAATTAGACCCATACTTATCACCTTGTACAAAACTTAAGTCCAAGTGGATCAAAGACCTCAACATAAGGCCAGTCAAACTAAATCTACTAGAAGAAAAAGTGGGAAAAATCATCGAACTCATTGGCACAGGTGACAACTTCCTGAACAGAACACCAACAGCTCAGGACCTGAGATAACAATCAATAAATGGGACCTCATGAAACTGAAAAGCTTCTGTAAGGCAAAAGACACTGTCATTCGAACAAAAAAAGCAGCCTACAGACTGGGAGAAAATCTTCACCAACCCCACATCTGACAGAGGGCTAATATCCAAAATCTACAAAGAACTCAAGAAATTAAATGCCAAGAAACCAAATAATCCAATCAAAAAATGGGGGACGGAACTAAATAGAGAATTCACAAAGGAGGAATCCCTAATGGCTGAGAGACACTTGAAGAAATGCTCAACATCCTTAATCATCAGAGAAATGCAACTCAAGACAACTCTGAGATTCCATCTCACACCTGTCAGAATGGTTAAGATCAAAAGCTCAAATGACAGCACATGCTGGCAAGGGTGTGGAGAAAGGGGAATCCTACTCCATTGCTGGTGGGAGTGCAGGCTTGTGCAACCACTATGGAGGTCAGTATGGCGATATCTTAGAAAACTTGGAATAGCTTTGCCTCAGGATCCAGCCATACCACTTCTGGGTATACACCCAACTGCCTCTTCACAGAATCATAAGGAAGTTTGCTCATCTATGTTCATAGCAGCCTTATTTGTAATAGCTAGAAACTGGAAACAACCCAGATGTCCCTCAACCGAAGAATGGGTTAAAAAACTGTGGTACATCTACACAATGGAATATTATTCAGCTATCAGGAAAAATGAAATTATGCAATTTGCAGCCAAATGGATGGAACTAGAAAAGCTCATCCTGAGTGAGCTAATGCAGACTCAGAAGGATGCATATGGCATCTGTTCACTTATAGTAAGATTTTAGCTATATAGTAGAGGATATAGATACTACAAGTAACATACCAAAGGGAACATGGACATAGACGTTTTATTTTTTATTTTTTCTAATTTTTAATCTTTTTTATCTGTTTGTCTATTATTTTGTTTGTTTGTTTTTTAGTTCTCTCTCCTGGGCAATGAGACACTTTTCACTGGTGGTACTGCCTCGTAGACCCCAATGAATGAGGAGGCTCTTGGCCCTCATACGTCCTCTGAACTGAAATGAGGGATTGTTATATAAGGACACTCCACCCCAGAGAAATGGGATGGAAGGATTAGGGGGTAAAGAAAAAAAATGAAATGTGAAGTTTTGGCCTTTTGCTACTAATTTTCATAAACTGTTTAGGATAATTAAGAAACGCAAACTAATAGTCATGCAAGCCGGTCATTGTGTTAGGTACTATGACAGTCTATTTTAGTTATTTTCTAAGCTAATCAGAAATAAAGCTGCTAAGAGACAAGCAACATCTGCTTATCCTAATATAAGTGATAGATAGGGCCTCTTCAAAAACCTCAAGTGATCTGTAGAATATGGCATTCAAAGATGTTTTCTTAACTTTAGATTTTTTTGATATCGAGACATATCAACTCCTGACAGCACACCCTATTCTACTCCAAGTAGAAGATGAGCATCGAAAAATCTCCAGCGGGAGATGACTGAATTAATCTCAAGCCTATCTCTTGGTAGGAAAAGCCCCTTGCTCCAACTGTAGAGAGAATGCTGCCCAAAAAGGACAAACCTTGCATGCAGGTAAGTCGGCAGCCTAGCTCTGCCAAGACAGGGTAGGTATGTCCTTCATAACCCCTGCTCTACAATCAATGTCTGTCAGAGAAATGGGGCCAAATGCCTGAAGATCGATTCTGTAATATATGGAGAGAAAATGGTAACTGTCCAGGCAGCCACTGGTATGTCATTTCTTAGTTTTGGAAGCTGCAGGCCCTGTACTTCCTATAAAATCAGATATATTTATCCCTCTTGGGTCTCTGAGGTGGTTGAAGAATAGATAGCTAGAGTCTCATAATTAAATTTTGAGTTGTTTAGGAGTCAAGAGAGTGTTATAGATCTAGGAAGATGCTTTTAAAATTGTGTTGCAAGTTAGTGTGAATGTTGAGTTAGATATAGAACTTTAAACTCATGGTGATGGTTAGATAGTAGAAAGTTAAAGTCAGGTGCCAAATACATATGGACTGGATATTGGGAATATATGTAAGCCATATAATCCTCATAACTGTGGCCTAATTACCTTTGTTGTTTTGTGTTGTATTTATTATTATAATAGAAAGAGCCATTTGTTGGATTGAAAGGGGGAGCTGTTGGGGGAAATAAGATATACCTTAAAATTTAAAAAAAAGGGGGGCGGGAAGAGAATGGGGGGTTGAGAGTGGGAGGGTGGGACTGGAAGGGGGAATAATAGGGAGGGGATTGCCATTGAGATGTAACTTGAAGAAAAAAAAAACCAGCATGATATCAAAAAGCCGATAGTGATGCACCAGGGCCAATAACAACGGTACTGTCGTCCTCAAGGTCTCTTTCTAACTGATCTAATTATACCACTAGCATAGTATCTGGTGAATAGTACAAATATTTCATAAATGTTTGCCAGGCATCAGATAGTTCATCAGGAAGGGGCACTTTCTGACACGCCTGACAACATGAGATTGATCCCTAACCCCCACATGGTAGAAGGAGAGAACTTACACTAAGAGGTTGTCATCTGACTGCACACGCTAGTTATTGTGTGTGTACAGCTGTGTGTGCATGCATGAACATGCATACTAAGTAACTAAATGCAATATGGACATTTGCTACCACTGATCTGATTCATGTACTTTGTTCCTGACTCATATTTACCAGGATGCAGTTTAAGTAATGAATGACATGTAAGAATGGGAGATGGACCTAGATCCCAGACTGGTGGCAATCTAAAGAAAGAAATATCAGAAAACGTCATCCTGGCTAAAACCAGTCCCAAGTTTTTTCTCTAGAAAATTGGGATTTAATTGCTTTCATCAGTTTAAACACACATCCCTGAGTAAGTTTCTTCCATACTGATAATCAGAATGAGAATAATTATTCCAGCATAAAGTGAGACTGATCTTTTATTTCAAGGCATAATATCCATAAGGCCTCTGTAGTTTGGATGTGAAATGGGCCACTAAAACCTTGTCTATTAAATACTAAGTCTCTCTTTTTTAAAAAAATATTTATTTATTACTTCAGCTTACATCTCCTTCAGGATCCTCTTTCCACTCCTTCCAGTCCCGCCCTCCCACCCTCTACCAACTATCCCTTCCATCCCACTCCCCTGGATTGGAGTGTCCCTATATAATAGTCCCCCACCCCAGTTCAGCAGTCATATGAGGGCCAAGAGCCTCCTTATACACTGGGGGTCTACAAGGCAGCACCACTAGGGCAAAGATTTGGTCTCTATGATGGTACTACTGCCTGAGGATGGAAATTTTGGGAAGTATTTCCTGTGGTTAGTCCTTTGGTCACTGAGGACTGGAGCATTTCTATTTCAGGAAGAAAGCTATACACTTCCTGTTACTAACAGGAATCCGTAATATACTAACTTTAGAATAGAGACAAAAATAACTGGGCCCAAATAAAATATATTTTTTTTTTTTGTTATAAGCTAAATTGTTGCCTTAGGTCTTTTGTTGTAGTAGTACAATGGTAGCTAATGTAGTGTTCTAAATACAATGATGCAAAATATAAAATATTTGCAAATGAACACATATAATCACACACAAAGAACCCACACACACATATACTCAGAATAATAGATATTTGAACTTCCAATTATGATTCTATTAAAAGAAACTCAAAGAATGTAGAAGATATTTAAAAGTACCAGTTTTGGGATCAACTAAATATCTGGTTACCATCCTATTGAGTTCTCCTTTATCTTTATCTACTTAGTGCTCTAAGTAAGTTGAAAGAGTCCAGCATATAACTGTCTCCCCATTATGTCACTCAGATTTTCCTTATTGAATATACTATAAATAATGTGTAATATCCAGTAGATATCTATTGTTCATTTTGTAATAATTTGTTGTATTATAACAACTATTTCTGTATTAGTTTTCCATACCCAAGACTAAAAATATAGTTATAAAATATAACGTGAATGTACAATCACTAAAAATGAGATATTACCTAGGTATTGATAGGAAGTGAAACCACATAGAAAACAAACTTTTTCTCAAATGTAAGTGTCCAATATAAATACTCTTTCTTTAGTGGTTATTACTTGCCCTTGAGTTTCCAGCTGATAATAACTTATTGACATATTTACTTACCTTACTACTTCCTAAAAGAAAAATAAAAGAGGTTGAATTTGTTTTTTTTTTAATAATTTATTTTTTATTTCTTCAAGTTACATCTCAATCACAATCCCCTCCCTACTCCTCCCTCCAGTCCCACCCTTCCACCCTCCTCCCCCTCAGCCCCACCATCCTCTTCCCTTCTTTTTTTTTTTTTTTTTAGTTTAAGGTATTTATTTTTCCCCCCAACA
>CAJQZJ010033894.1:3499951-3558470 GCA_907164525.1 Lophiomys imhausi
TAGATAGATAGATAGATAGATAGATAGATAGATAGATAGATAGATAGATGAGAGTGAGCATTAAGTTGGGGTAATATGGAGATAATGATGTCCTGAAAGTAGTTGGAGGGGTAATGTGAACAAAATAGATTGCATAAAAATTATTAAAATAAAATTTAAATTTCAAAAATGAAGCATTTCATGGTTTAAATCTCTCCAAATGTTTTAATTAGAATGAATTTTTACTCTATTATTGGTTTATCAGATGCTAAAACCTTCTTTGTAACTCTCCACAAATTCACCCTTGTCTTTTTCTTCCTCACTCCAAATCCTAACAGCCTTGGTCAATATTGTTTTTGCTTTGGGGATTTTCCATTGCCATTCTTCTGTTAGAGAAAAGAAAGTACTCATGTGTCTCTGCACAGCTAATGTAATTCAACTCTTATCCAAGTTATGGAGGACTTTTCTACACACTAATCCAAAAGAAGTTCCTCTGTTAGTTTCTTCCCTTGAATTAGCCTGATTTATTATCTTCATAGGAATCTATTTAAGTTCATAGATCTTTATTTAACATTACCTTACCTATATATTTGTTTACAACTCTCTCTGTGCCCTTCCCTTCAAGGTAGAGTAGACTTTCAGTCTCAAGAGTCAGAAGCCACTGCTTGTGCATGGAAAAACATCTGGCAGGTAATATGTGTTCAGTAATCATCTCTGAATGAAGGAACAAGGACTGGAATGGAAATCAATAAGAATCATCAGGAAAATCAACTTAAATCCATTTTCAATATTCCTTTGAGTCCTTTTAAGTGCTTATATGTTTATTCTGCTTTGGATACAAGTGGAATAACAGCCTACCGAGGAGCCATAAACCTTCCTGGAAATGTGACTGACTAGTATAATTACAGAGAGACTACCTCACAGTAGTATTGCCTCCTTTAACCAAATCGTGCGATACAAAAGCCAAAAGGGGCTTTTTATTTGAAAAATTAAACTCCTGATGGTTATTATCATGCTTGTGATACTTGCTCATCAAGTCAGTTTTTCAGAAATGAACAACCTGTAGGGACAAAGGACAGGGGATCACGCTGTTCCATCAATAGTTTGATTCTACAGCTAAGTATGTTTATCAATTTAATAACAAAGTGTTAAACAGAAAGGTCCCCTAAAATAGTATATAAGGATTGAGACACATGTTTTATAAAACCTAATAAGATGGACTGTACTTCTTAATTTCTACAATGTTCCAAAATAGCATTTCTTCTGATTTACACTACAAATGATTAATTATTAAATGAAATGAGATTGTTAATTGTAGATAGTTATCACCAGAAAAACAAGATTTAAAATGTATAAAAATTACATATCAAGGATTATGCAATTTCTTTTAAACATTTGCATTTTGGCTGTTATCTTCATACCATCATCTATGTTGGTAAGTCACATAAAAGGTCATGTATATTGGAATTGCTATAGTGGAGGGCTTGGAAACAAAGGGTCCCTGAAGTATTCAATGGAAACATGAAGGTCCAAATTAACATTAGTGGTTAACTTTAGAGTCCACTGTTTTACCAAAGACATTATCTCTCTTATCTTATTAAAAAGACAATATATCTTAACTACATTAAGTTATAAGCTATCTTTATAAAAACTCTTGAAACCTACAAAAAAAGAATGATTATATTTTTTACATATCAGCACATAATTTCATTTTATTTTCTTTTTCTTTGTCTGTTTCATTGTTCTCAACCTTGATCAGGCTGGCAGTTTGTAGAGTAAGTTGGTACATAAAACTTTGGGTACTACTTATGAGCAGTTTTTATCTAACCATTTTTTTTTCCTTTTTCAGTTACCTGTCTAGCCTCTGTTTTAGTTGTCTTCCTTTTTCAGTGTTTAACTTTACACTTTTGTTTGGAATTGCTTACCTCTGAAGGTGGTAGAGTAAATCAATTCAACATTGCTCAACCATATGTGAATCATGTTTTTTTTTAAATATATTCAAACCTGCAATTATCTGAAATTTCTAATTGCTTATACACCTAAAGGCTTAATTGCTAACAGCAGTTTAAAATAACCTAATAGGCATCTAAATACAAAATGGTAATTTTCCCTTTCTCTTTTTATGCATTTCATCCCAGCAGAATCTATACAATTTTAGAGTCTTTTCAGGGATGGCATATTAAAAATATGTTCTTCGGATTTAATCATATAAAAATGAATATTCAATTTTTTACTCCTTCAGTTTTCTAGATAAGTTTCCTAATACCTCTAAACCTCTGCATACCTATAAATCATGTTAATTTCAGATTTTTCAGGTATTAATATATTTATGAAAAATAGTAAAGTACTTAGCATCATTTGAGAGGCAGTTAGGAATGTGAATAAGCATAAAACATTTATTCATATATTTTACAGTGTTGTTATAAAACAATCAGGTGAAATGAATATGGATAATTGTCATTTTAGGGCTTGTTTTTCAGTTAACAGCTATTTTATGTCTATATATGTCCAATTGTTAAAATAAGCGATTTTTGGCCAGGTTGTTCTTGTCTTGTAAAATCTTTCATAGGATGGTAAATAAACTTTTATTTTTCCATTTGGCATGTAACATATTTCCACTACTTCGTTCATACATGTACTGAAGTACATTTCTTAGGGAAATTTTGGTTTTATTCACAGGGATAAATGTTTATACATAGCTGGCATTTAGAAAAAATACTTAGAAATGAATTAATGAAGATAGCATAAGTTTACCATCTTAGGATAGCACACAGTAATGTTACTATATACTATACCCAATAATTCTTGATCATTGGAATGAATGTATATTAAATACCTACTGTATATGTTATGGTTTGAATTTGTCTCCCAGAGTACACATGTTGGGAAAATAATCCCTTGTATAGTATAACACTGTTGAAATGGGATGAAATAGGGGTTATTAGATTAAAAGGACTATTCCTTAAAGAAGTTAATACCATCATTAAAGGGATATGTTAGTTACAACTGGAATAGGCTGCTCATAGGTGGATAAGCTTGGTTTTTCCCATCCTCTTACTTTTCACACGCTTACAGGCTTCTTGCTTTTCTCCCCTTTACCAAGGGATTAAGAAGCAGCAAGTTTTTTTTTTTTCCACACGTGGGTGATTTGATGTATGATTTTCCAATCTTCAAAAATGAAGGAAGTAATATCTAGTTTTTTATAAGTTATTCAGTCCCAGGCATTCAGAAGAAGCAATGATAGACAGTCTAAGGAATGTGGTAGTCACTTAGATGGCTACTTTACAAGTGTTTGTTACTCAGAGTGAGTGTAGGGATACTACCTCCCATTTATCCTATTGTATTCCCATTTGCCTCCTTCATCTTGGTTTATGCCATAAATATTTATTGGGATTTAGTAGGAACTCAATCAATATTTATTGACTAGAAGAAAATATAATCGTGAAAAGCCTGTGAAGCACTGAATCTTGGTGACTCGTTGCATTACTTGGGTAAGTGTTTACCAGGAACCATAAGACATGTTAGTTTTTGCATTGAAAAAAATATAAGAAAAGCATCTTTCTTTAAGAAAATATTCTTAAGAATCATTACTTCTTTTCAATTCTTACCCCCCACACACACACATAGGAGAGAAAGAAGGGTAGAGAAAAGAAAAAGAGAGGAATCCTTGGATTTAACCTCTTAAAGCTTGTTTAACAACTTGTAACCAATCCCTCTAAATCTATAAACATCTATACAACAAACATATATAAGCCATCTAATGATCAAAAATTCACCCACTCCACCTTCTGGGAATGGGACTTTGCTCTCTTAAAATTGTTTCCTGCTGATTTGGGACATAAGAAAACTGTTTGGTGACCCAAATAAGAATGAAAAAAAAAAATGGTTAAGCAAGTTAATAGCAACATTTGTTGTCCAGTCTTTTTGTGTTCAGCTTTTTAAATGTCCTGAAAAGTTTGTAGTCAAAAGCTGAACTTTGGTTGGGAAAGTTCAGGGCTTTACTGAAGTCCTGGATGGATAAATCTGTGAGGCTAGATCACCTTAGCTAGCTGTTTTGAAGTTGTTACAGATGTAGATTTTTGAGGAAACAGCTATTGAGGCAATTTGTGAGGTTGGATCATGTCAACTACTTCTCTTCTTTGGTGTCTGGTCCTTTTTCTTCAGAACTCTCACTTGTCCAGTTGTCCCTGGATTACTTAGTTGGATGCTTTTAATCTCCTGGAAAGATAACAAAACTTGGCCCTAACCCTAACTCTGGGGTACTACGTTTTTAGCAAGTATCTTTCCTAGAACATATTGGTCTTGTTGACATATAAAAAGTATTATCTTTCAATTGAGATTAAAAAATTCTTTTGAAATTTTGGAACAAAACATGCCTTTAAGGCTATATATTTTGAGGTCACAAAGGACAATTCACTTTGAATTTCAACTTGCCTTTTGTGACTTTCAAGCTTAAATCACTGTAAATCCTATTGCCTGCTTCTGCCTTCCAAGTGTTGGGATCAAAGGCTGTCCCTCCCAATTGTTGGTGTGAACCACTACCTCTGGATATAAGTTTTTTTTTTTTTTCTATTTGGAGCTTGCTCTGTGTCAGGCTGGCCTTGAACTCAGAGATCTGCGTATTTCTGTCTCCAGTGTGTTAGGATTAAAGGTATATGTCTCTCAAGTGATGGGATTGGAGGTGTGAACCATCACCACCCTGTTTATTATAACTCTACAATTTAGAAGAAAACTAAATCTATAGTGATCTACCTGTCTATGCTGGAATTAAAAGCATGGGCTACCACCACCCTGATCAAATATTTTATCTCATCTCCATATTACTTCAACTCTTAGAGATTTAGGAAATCAGTTTGAAGGAATGATAAAGAAAACAGGGTAGATTGTTGAATCTACTAGTATATTTGTATATTGACACAAAAATTAAGGTTATATTTGGCTACATTGGTGTAGGCCTTTGTATATTGATACAAAAGTAAGGTTGACTCTTTTTAAGGTATTGTACCTATGCAATTCCTAAAAATTGCAGTGTGAAGTTCTAGACCTTTTGATAGGAACTATCACAAACTGTTTAGGATAATTAAGAAATGAAAACTTATAGTCATTCACACTTGTCATTTTGTTAGGTACTAGTTTAGTGTATCACAGATGTTTTTTAAGTTAATCAGAAATCAAGTTGCTAAGAGACAAGCAACATTTGCTTATTCAAATATATGGAGATTGATAGGTAGTCTTCAATAACCTCAAGAGATATATAGAATATGGCATTTCAAGATGTTTTCCTAATTTAAGATTTTTTGATATTGAGACATGTCAGCTCCTAACAGCACACTCCATTCAACTCCAAGTAGATAATGAGCATAGAAGAATCTCTACTTGGAGATGGCAGCATTAGTGGCAAGCTAGCCACTGGGCAAGAGAAAACCCTTGCTTCAACTGTAGACAGAATGCTGTCTGAAAAGGACAAAACTTGGAAGCAGTTTGCTAAGACAGAGTGGGAAAGTCCTTCATAATTCCTGCTTTACAATTGATGTCTGTCAGAGATACTGGGTCAAAAGACTGAAGATAGATGCTTCAACGCTATAATGAGAAATTGGGGACTGTTCAGGCAGCCAATTGTCTGTCATTTTTTAGTTTGGGAAGCTGCTTGCTCTATACTTCCTGTTTATTCAGATATATTTATCCTTCTCAGGCCTCTGATGTGGTTGAAGACTAGATAGTTATAGCCTCACAGTTAAGTTTTGGGTTGTTTAGGAATTAAAAGGATTTTCTAAGCCTAAGAAGATGTTTTTAAGTTGGTAATGCAACATAGGATGGAAACCTAGTTATACAACTTTAAACTCGAGATAGATGGGTATTATTATTAGTTGCCAAATATGTATGGACTGGACACTGGGAATGCACATTATAGCTTATAATTTTCATAATTGTTGTCTAATTGTTCTTATTGTTTTGTATTGTATTTGTTGTTATTAATAAAAGAGCCTTTTATTGGATTAAAAGGGGGAGATGTTGGGGAGAAAGATAGGCCTAAAATTTAAAAAAAGAAAGAGGTTAGGAGGAAGAGGGGGAAGAGGGTAGGAGGATGGGACTGGGAGTGGAGGGGACAGGGGCTATGACTGAGATGTAACTTAAAGAAATAAATAACTGTTGAAACAAAAAAGAATTACTTCAGCCAGGAGGTAGTGTCCCATACCTTTAATCCCAGCATGCCAGAGGCAGAGGCAAGCAGATCACGGAGTTCTAGACCAGCCTGATGTACACAATAAGTTCCAGGATGGCCAGGGCAATATAGAAAATGATCTATCTTGAAAGAACAAACAGACAGATAAATCATTACTTCTATTCAGAAGATTCAGTGTCAGCTTTAGGACTCCCAAGTCAGATGACTTGGTACAATTACAGAAACCCCTCCACACTCCGTTCTTAGGACCCAAGTATCTGCTACAAGTAAGGGATATCTGCATGAGTCTCTTGTAGGGGTTAGATAAATTAGATTTAGAAAATATATAGGAGTTTCTGATACTGTCTCTTAAATCGGGGCCTGAAGAGCATTATCAGCATGAAGTCAGCAAAAACAGGAAAGACTTAATAGACTGAAAAACAAGGTTGAAGTCAGGAAAAACAGGAAAGACTCAATAGACTTGAAGAAACAAAGTATCTGGCCTGACATTGTTTTCAGCTGCTAAGTGGGCGGAGCCCAAATTAAGCTGAAACAGAGTTCCTCCTCTTTAAGGACAGTGCATGGAGCCCAGAAAGAGAAGAGGCCCCTCATGCTAGAGAGCTCCGAGAGTCCTGCTGAAAAAAGTGCTGGCCATCGTTTGATGGCCAGATTTCCCTGAAGCAGAAAGAAGCCGGTGAGCAAAGAAAGCCTGAGCAAGACACCAAAAGGCCAAGGACTAAACCCTGTGGCTCAGCTTTTGCCTAGAGGGGTTTGATATGTCCGCACAGTGGCCTAAAGGAAACTGTGCCTGGCTTTAAGGACTGAGACAAAGCAGCTGAGATCCTGATTCAAAAGAAATAAGTTGGCCTGCAGACAGCTGGGGTCTCCCACAGAGAAGAAAGCATGAAGCCTTATTTAAGGTGAGACTGCAATAACCAACTTACCCTGACGAACCTGCATCTGAGAGATCCAGAAAAAGGACTGCTAAGTGCGTTAAAGAATCTACAACAAAGACTGTGTTCCTGACGACTGAGGACCTGCCCCAGAGACTGTATCATTCTGAAAGGTTATGAAAGTAGTTGTTATAATTATCAATAGGTTTAGTGGATAGGTTAAAAGGGTTGTAGGAATTTATAGGATTAATAGTTAAGAAATTGTTAGTGTTTGTTATAAGTGAATTTAGTTATAAATAAATAAGTGTTAAATAATAATTTAAAAGATCGGTTACAGTCCCTTCCCATTTAGAATAACTGTTTTATTTGAGACAGATTTAATCTTCCTTTTTGGAATATGTCTCCTCTTCAAATTGTAACACAGACATGTTATTCCCAGGGAAATTGAGAACAGGAACGCTTTCTACACCGCCCAAAGCTAAAAGATGATGATGGTTTTTGTGAATATTTTTGCATATATCTGGCATGAGTTTTAGTCTGTGGAAAAAAGTCAAGATCTCATGGAAAGAATTACATGGAATGTAGAAGGGACTGTATAAGATATACCTAGCCCTGCTCAATCTTCTAGTAATCCAGATTGTCTTATTTGTACAATTGTCCAATGAATCTTTATTAAACCATACTGAGGAGCCAGGTATTAAGATATAATTCCTTCCTTTAAAGAGTTATCATCATGACAAGTGGAAAAAAATCACATGAGGCCAGGTTTTGTGGGCAACAAGTTAGAGTCCTGTGACTCAAAGTTGGAGTTAGGAATGGCTTACAATGGGAATGATTTCTGTCTACTGATCTTTGAAGAAAAATCCCTGCAAACTGTGCTGATAATATACATTGTAAAAGTCCAAAAGAGAAAACTATGGATTTACTAAAAAAACACATTTGACAATGGACTGCAGAAGAAAATAAAAGCATATTTTGATAAGGCATAGTTATTTCTGTGATCAAGAAATTCTGATAAATATTTTTCACCTCAGAGGGAAGAGAACTTATTAGTTAAACTATATGAATGGATCATCTAACTGCATGTTGAGGCTCATAGTTCTTCACCATAGGTAACTTATGAAGTGCTTCTCTTTTTAAATCATTTGTTCTTTTAATTACAGATCTCTCCTGTGTACAGAGCAAGTCTGAAGTCAAACAAATTAAGAAGTACTTTGATGGCTAGTAGGATGTGAGGAACAAAAGGGCAACACATGAAAAAAAGCACCCCAGTTCACAGCTCGCATTCTCAGATCTCTGAGACACATACCTGCATGTTGTTGACTGTGAGAGGGGCTATTATACCACTTGGATTTCACTGTCTTCATCTAATTTTCACTTTATGATTTTTCTGAAATGACTCTGAGTGAATCTTGAACCCACTACTACTTAAACCAAAAGCTAAGAAGGATGAAAAATCAAATGTAAATCAAATATCTAAAGACTGCACTTCATATCCTGAGGTGGGAGGGGGGATTGAGTAATAGTGAACAGTGTAATTGCTACAGCAAGAACTGAGGAGCAGGGAAAATCCAGAAGAACAGAAAGAGGAAGAGACTGAAAGGGAGGTAAAGAAGAAAGAAGGAAGAAGGAAGAGGAGAAGGAGAGATTTTTTCTACACAGATAATCAATTGAGTTAATAAAGACTATGTACAGAAAGCCAGTTAGATAACAAATTTTCAGTGATAAACCAAAAAAAAAAAACCAGGAAAACATCAAAAAAGGGAAGTTTTAATGAACAACAATGAAAAGATAAGATAACAAATTGTGATTGACATTTCAATGATAAGAATGTTTTTTACTTCTTCAAGTTACATCTCAATCACAATCCCCTCCCTACTCCCCCCTCCAGTACCAGTACCATCCTCCCACCCTCTTCCACCTCAACCCACCCAACCCCTTCTTTTTATTTTTTTAAGTTTAAGGTATATCTTTTCCCCCCAACAGCTCCCTCTTTCAGTCCAACAAATGGCTCTTTCTCTTATAATAATAAATACAATACAACAGAGGTATTAGGCCACAGTTATGATAGTTATATGGCTTAGCATACATTCCCATTGTCCATTCCATATGTATTTGGCACTTGACTTTAGCATTCTACTATTTAACCATCTCCATGATTTTAAAGTTCTATATCTAACTCAGCTTTCATACTAACTTGCATCTCAAATTTAAAAACATCTTCTTAGATCCAGAACACCCTCTTGATTCCTAAACAACTCAAAACTTAACTATGAGACTCTAGCTATCTATTCTTTAACCACCTCAGAGACCTGAGAGGGATAAAAATATCTGATTATATAGGAAGTGCAGGGCCCGCAGCTTCCAAAACTAAGAAATGACATACCGGTTGCTGCCTGGACAGACTGTAAATAAATTAAAGGTTACAGCTGTTCAACCTGTTTTATAAACCACCAAGAATCAAAAAAACTTAGCATACATTCTCAATATCCAGTCCATATGTATTTGGTCCCTGACTTTAACATTCTACTATCTAACTATCTCCATGAGTTTAAAGTTCTATATCTAACTCAGTCTTCATACTAACTTACATCACAATTTTAAAAACATCTTCTTAGATACAGAACACTTTCTTGATTCCTAAACAACTCAAAATTTAATTATGAGACTCTAGCTAACTATTCTTCAACCATCTCAGAGACCTGAGAGGGATAAATATATCTGATTATATAGGAAGTGCAGGGCCTGCAGCTTCCAAAACTAAGAAATGACATACCAGTGGCTGCCTGGACAGTTCCCATTTTCTCTCCATACATTACAGCATCGATCTTCAGTCATTTGGCCCCATTTCTCTGGCAGACATTGATTGTAGAGCAGGAATTATAGGACTTGCCTACCCTGTCTTGTCAGAGCTAGGCTGTCTACTTATCTTTATCCAAGTTTGTCCTTTTTGGACAGCATTCTGTCTACAGTTGGAGCAAGGGGTTTTTCATGCCAAGAGATAGGCTTGCCACTAATTCAACCATCTCACACTGGAGATTCTTCGATGCTCATCTTATACTTGGAGTAGAATAGGGGGTGCTGTCAGGAGTTGACATGTCTCGATATCAAAAAAATCTAAAGTTAAGAAAACATCATTGAATGCCATATTCTGCAGATCTCTTGAGGTTTTTGAAGAGGCTCTATCTATCTCTTATATTAGGATAAGCAGATGTTGCTTGTCTCTTAGGAACTTGATTTCTGATTAGCTTAGAAAATAACTATAATAGACTGTCATAGTACCTAACACAATGACAGGCTTGCATGACTATTAGTTTGCATTTCTTAATTATCCTAAACAGTTTATGCCAATTAATAGCAAAAGGCCGAAACTTCACATTTCATTTTTTTTTCTTTACTCCCTAACACTTTCATCCCATTCTCTGGAGTGAAGTGTCCCTATATAACAGTCCTTCACCCCAGTTCAGAGGTCATCAACCAAAGAATGGATTAAAAAACTGTGGTACATCTACACAATGGAATATTATTCAGCTATCAGGAACAATGAAATCATGCAATTTGCAGCCAAATGGATGGAACTAGAGAAGCTCATCCTGAGTGAGCTAACCCAGACTCAGAAGGATGCATATGGCATCTATTCACTTATATTAGGATTTTAGCTATATGGTAAAGGATATCGATACTACAACCAACACACCAAAGGGATCATGGGCGTAGACTTTTTATTTTTTATTTTATTTTTATCTTTTTTATTTTTTATTCTTTTTATCTGATTGTCTGCTTATTTGTTTGTTTGTTTTTTAGTTCTTTCTCCCAGGCAATGAGACACTTTTCACTGGTGGTACTGCCTCGTAGACCCCCAATGTATGAGGAGGCTCTTGACCCTTCATATGACCTCTGAATGATAAGCATATTAAACACCTGTTTCTCTCCTGGTATTTTATATTTCTTTCCTGTTGCTTCAGAGTTTCAAATAATGTTGCAGTTGATTTCCTATTGCTTTTTTAGGTCTTTAGGAAATATCTTCAGGTTTTAAAAAACATCTTGTTATATTTAGATGTAGGTATTTGTTGGTTTAAGCATCATTTTCAGACCTGCTTCTGCTGTCTTCTGAGTTTTATTTTGTTGTAGTTTTCCTTTACTTGCCTCAAGTATTTCATATTTAAATTCAAAAATTTTAAATTTGTCATTTTTTTCCCTAGTGGCTCATTGTATATTTAGTTGAATTTTGCTTCGCATCCATGGGTTTGCATAATGTTTATAATTTATATTTTTGATACACTGTTTCTAAATTTTTACATGATACAATTTTGATTTTTTAAATGTTAAGATTCATTGTATTTCTGCTCTTAGGATCTGTTTAGAGACAGGAGGATCATTTGAGTCCAGGAGTTCTGGGCTGTGGTGCACTATGCCGATTGGGTGTCCACACTAAGTTCGGCATCAGTACTTTCTATAAGGCCATATTTATTCCTGTAATCTAATGCTTGTTTTAGGAAATCTGGTGCTCTAGTATTGGATAAACAGAGGCTTTCACTGGTTATTTCTTTGTAACTCAATCTCTGATCAATATGTAATGACTTTAAATCTTCTATGGTCTCTGTCTTTATTTATTTCTTTGCTTTTTTTAAATGTCATAAGAGTAATGGCTTCTTCTTACTCCTGGTTTCTGTTTGAAGAGAATAGCCATTTCTGTCCATTCACTTGTCTGTGTTCATCTTTACTGATGACAAGAGCATTGTACAAGGAGAGTATCAAGTCTTGATTTTGTGTCCTTTTGCCCATCCATTTGTTGTTACTGGGGATTTCTAGGTAATTATAAATATATGCATGATAAAGCATTATCCTGTTATTTGTAAAATATCTCATATTTAGAGATTGCTCTTGACTTTGCTTCCTGTGTGTCTGTGATCTGATGTTATTTGTACTCAGCACGTTCTAGTATTTTCTGCTTTTCTTTGCACTTTCATTTCTTCAGTGGGTTTTGTACATCCATGTGTTGTCATGTTTGTTATTTTCCTGGTGATTCCATCGGAATCATTTAAAAGGCATGTGTGGTGTTGATTAATCCCCTTAGACTTGACTTTTCTTTTTAAAAAAATCATCATTTCATCCTAGTTTATAGAGGGTAGCCATGATCATCACAGAAGATTCAGTTGACAGTGACTTCTCTTCTCACCTTGGCTGTGTCATTACATTCCCTTCTTCCCCATAAAGGTCTCTATAGCAAACCCTACTCTTAGTTTAATAGCATGATCTGGCTCGCAACACTGGGGTTTTAAGATTATCACTTTATCTTGTAATTTTGGGGAATTTGAATACATTATGAGTTGTGAATTTTTTCTGATCATGTCTGTTTTAGAACCTCTGTGCTTTCTATTATTGCTATCTATGTCATGTGTTAGCTTTACACACGTTTCAGCTGATATTTTATCAAATAACTTCACTACACTGTTATTACATTGGCATGGCTATGATAAACACCATGACCAAAGGCACCTTGAATAGAAAGAGTTCATTATGGTCTCAAAGGGAGAGTTCATAATGGCTGGGGACGCATGACAGCAAGCATCAGGTACGTTGCAAAGAGCAGAGACTTGGAGATCACATCTTTAATTTCTAGCCTAAAGTGGGAAGGGAGAGAGAGAGAGAGAGAAATGGGGGCCAAATGTTCAAATATGTGAACCTGTGGTGCCTGTTCCTCATGCAAATCACCAGAACTTTGCTTTTTTCTCCACAACTGTGCCTCCTAAAATGTGAGCATTCTTTAATTCATGGCATTTTAAAAATCTTGAATGCTGTCTTGTTTTATTTGCTTTTTCATTTCATTTTTTTCATATATTTCAAAGGATCTGTCTTCAAGACATATATCTTTTATGGTTGATCTAGTCTGATTACAAGACTCAACAGTATTTCTCCTATGATTTATTAAGTGCTTCAATTCCAATATTTCTGTTAGATTCTTTTTTAAGACCTCTAGTAGATTAATTTCTCATTTGTGTCATGAATCACTTTCTGAGTTTAGTTTAATTACCTGTATGTATTCTGTTGAATATCAATGATATCCAATGAATAATTATTTAAACACTTTCATTCTGCATTTAGGCAAAATCAACTTCTTTTTCAGGTGCTTGTTAATGTGTTATTGTAGTATTTCAGTATAACATCATCTGTCTTGTATCGTCATAATCCTTATGTTCCTATTTTGAAATGTAAGTATCTCTAGATCAGTTATCTCTATCACTTCTACCCTGTGCAGTGCATAGTAAATATAGTTAGCCTAATGATATTTATTTGGATCTTGATTTAGTAGAAAGTGGTAGTTTTTGTTCTAGTAAAGTCACCTACAGTATCTACAAATAGATAAACATGGTCTGTCTTTTTCTCAAAGGACAACGTTTATGAAATATATTCTGGATGTTGATATTCTTATTATTTTCTGTTATATAATATACATTTCTTGCAGTGGAGTGCATCAGAGGTTTGCATTTTGAACTTATGATTGCTCTACTTGGCTGTGTTGCATCATTGAGACTGCAACCACCCACACTGTACCAATATAGTATATTATGTTTTAGAGCAATATATAGGATATGAAGAGCTTTATGAGCTCTTCAAGATGATGAAGTTAGACAGCAGCTCCTTTCTCAAGTGGTACACAACCAGAGAAGTTCTGGGTGGTTATGGGAAAGTTAGTAAATGCATTCCATCAAGTACAGTCACTGTCTAGATGTCAGGTAGTTTCTTTTTCTTTTTTTAGAAACGTTTGAATATTTGGTTTCCTGGCCTTTATGAGTTATGCACATATATTCATTACAATAAGATTCTAATAGTAAACTGTTTTCAAGGAAGGTCTCTAGCTATTGCCCTGGTTTTTCTTTGGGAGGAAGAATTTCATGCTGGGTATCTACGTCTGAACAATAAGGTCATATTCTCCCAAATATCCTGAGTTGTTTGGTTAGTTGGAGGCCTTCATATCAACATGTTCTTTCTAACTGATTCTTTATGGAGTTTTCACATTCTCCTACAGTGGAGAAATGCTCTTTTAGGGAAATACCATTTTCACTGGGCTTTGCAATTCCAGAGTTTCCCCTTCCTAATAAGTTATAGTTCTGTATGATTTACCTTTTTGGAGACATGTCACAGAAGATTTCCTATAGTATTCTTGTTTGTTTTAAGCTTACTCCAATCTTATACAAAGATATAAGATCATATTCAATAATCTGTCCCTTTTTATCATTCCTATGTAATGTCTATATCCCATTTTTTTAAAGTTCCCCCCCCTTACATAGGAGGGAAGGAAGTATATAGAAAAGAAAAATCTGCCAAACCTAGAAACACAGCCTAAATTTAGCTCCCAAGTCTATGACAAGAATGAGGTTTAGTGTGTTTGCCTCAGCCATTGTTTGCATGCATGGCCATTGTCATAGATTGGTCTATAAAATTCTTTGGTTTTCTAAATAACTCTGTAAAAAAAAAACAAATGAACAACAACAACAAAACACAAACAAAAGCCCCAGTATTTCCCATTTATGAGCAGGGAAACTGAATAAATCTCAAATTGATTTGTTCTTAAATAACTCATCGTTCTCAAGCCATTATGACTCACCAGAATTACTTCAATGTCATTATTGATATATAAGAACTAGTTTTAAAAATAATTGACATAAGCCACTAAGAGAGGTTGATATTGGGGAATGGACAGAAAATGGTAATTAGAAAGGCAGATGGGAAATAGAGACGAGAACAGAAATTAAATGTCACAAAGTAAACCTTTCTAAGTTTAGAGACGGAAGCATTTACATTTAATATGACTCCTTCCTGTGGCTCTTAAATACCTTCCCTAATCACGTCTTTCTTAACACCTGATTGCACTTGACTTTGTAGTGCACCTGAGTTGATTAACAAACCATCTTCATCAGGGAGGAAGCACGTGTGTGTGTGTTGTTAGGGAGAAGAGGAGTTGCAAGAGCTTCTACAGAAATAAAACATCTTTGTCGTATTCATTTTTTTATGACAGAGTAAGTGAAAATCAGGATGGACACAGAGTGACAGAATTCCTCTGGGCGTCTCTGAGATAAGTCAGTGACCTTTTCAATTTATTCTCATTGGAGCACTCCTACAATTTATTCTTTACTGCAGCAGCAGTGGTTCTAGTCTTCCTCAGTGAGAATGTGATTCATGAGAGTCTCCAGGCAAGGAAAGCATTGTTTCTGAAGACAGAAAATAAATCTCCCTGAAGAATCCTTAAGCAATTTGCCAAACTTTAATCAGCCCTTTATTGTGTTTCACATAAGTTCTGCTATTTTATTTCCTCAGTCATAAATATACATTAAATTTTATTTTAAATGTCGCAGGGGATACTCTGAATTAGAAACAATTCTTGGTGCTTAATAGACTTTGAGTTCTTTGATTGCACTAAAAGTGTTACTCTGAAGCTTTGTTTAAAGACCTAATGTTTGCTCACAGCATATTGTTCAGAAGTAAATTTTGAAACATTTTCTGTGTGCATAACTGCTTTGTTTTGTAGGTATTTCTGATTGTGTCAAGTGTTTTTAGAGACTTCTCAGAGTAGACATTTACACTTCGGAAAATGTCCTCCCCCAAGCATATCATGCCAAAGAGTTTTTGATGTCCTCCAATCTTCAATATAGCACCAGAATCCAAAGTTCATTGCTTACTGCTGTAGTTAGACACTGAGAAATAAGACTTGGGTAAAAGAAATGTATTTATTTACAGTTTCAGCCAGAACTAATGAAAAAAGTCAATCTTTCTTGCTTGCCTTGTAGCTTAACAATGTATATATATATAAAAGAAGAGCTGGGAAAAATACACACATAGATTTAGGTATGAGACAAGTCTTTTTTCCTGGGAGATTAATACCTCCTTTGGCACCAAAGCTCCAGTGAGTGGTCTGTTGTAGGACCTCCCTTAAGCCCATTTTTAGCCATTGGCATAAACCTATGCTTTTTCTATATGTATTAGTATGCTCAGGTTCCTTTGTCATATTGTAATCTCATTTTGTGGTTGTTGTTGTATGCTACATGACACACAAGGAAAGACTATACAGGTTAGTGATGTAAAAGATGATTGGTTAGTCAGTCTTGGGAAGAACAAAGAAGAGAAGGCATGGACTGTTTTTTTTGTGTGTGTGTGTGTGTGTGTGTGTGTTTGGTTTTTTTACTAGAAAGTAGTGTTATTCAAAGGTATTGGCTAGTTATAGGCCAGACATACAGTTATAGTTTCCCTTACTTGCTGAATATCCTCATTATTTATAAGTTTGGTGGGTACTTTCCCATTTAAAATCAAACCATGAGGTCTGGCAAGATGGCTCAGTGGGCATTGGAGCTTGACACCAAGTCTGCCAATCTGAGCTTGATCCCTGAAACCCACAGGGTGGAAGGTGAAAACCAACTTCCACAAGTTTTTCTCTGACCTCCACACACATACTATGGCACTCCCCACTCAAACAGACAGATAGATAGAGAGACAGAAAGACGGATGATAGATAGATAAATAGCTGTAATTTTAAATTTTAAACAAAATAAACTTTCTTTTCTTGATTTTGAATTTTTATATTTTAATTGTGTGTGTGTGTGTATGGTGTTTATGCATATGAGTACAGTACTCACAGAGGCCAGAAGCTGAATACCCTGGAGGTGGTGTCACAGATGGATTTCTGAGTTTCTCCAAGTGGATACTCTAACTAAACTGTGGTCCTCTGCAAGTACTGCAATTGCTCTTAACCACTGTGCCATAGGTCTATCCCTCAGCCTTCATTGTCTAGTGTGGTTGTTTTTAATAATTTATTTTTTATTCCTTCAAGTTACATCTCAATCACAATCGCCTCCCTACTCCCCCCTCCAGTCCCACTCTCTCACCCTCTTCCCCTCAATCCCCCATCCTTTTCCCTTCCCCCCTTTTTTTATAAGTTTAAGGTATATCTTTTTCTCCCCAACAGTTCCCCCTTTCAGTCCAACAAATGGTTCTTTCTCTTATAACAATAAATACAATACAAAACAACAGAAATAAATAGGCCAAAATTATGAGAGTTATATGGCTTAGCATACATTCCCAATGCCCAGTCCATATGTATTTGGCACCTGACTTTAACATTCTACTGTCTAACCATCTCCATGAGTTTAAAGTTCTATATCTAACTCAGCTTTCATACTAACTTGATATCTTAGACAGTATTTTAAAACCATCTTCTTAGATCCAGAACACCCTCTTGATTCCTAAACAACTCAAAATTTAACTAGGAGACTCTAGCTATCTATTCTTCAACCACCTCAGAGACCTGAGAGGGATAAATATATCTGGTTATACAGGAAGTGCAGGGCCAGTTCAGGGACTTCTCTCTAGTGTGGTTTTAAGTTCACAGGAAGTAAAGTTGAGTGCAAGGTTCACAGATTCTTCTATATCCTCTTGCTCAATCCCAGGCCCAATTTTCCTTCCCATTAGCATCCTTCAACAAAGCAGTACCATTGGTACAAATAACAGAAATATATGACACATTGTCTTTACAGTCAAACTTTCAGTTTGTCCTAGAATTTATACACTGCATGTTATGCTTTAGTGTTTAGACAATATATCTTAGACAGTATTGTCATTACCTTCAAAATTCTTCATGTTCTGTCCCCACTTTTTCCTCTAAACCCTTGGTAATTATGTGTCATTTTATAAATTTTATTGTTTTGCTCTTTCAATAATGATAAATACTTGGAATCATATGAAATGTAACCAACCAGATTGGTCTATTTCATGTGTGTGTGTGTGTGTGTGTGTGTGTGTGTGTGTGTGTGTGTGTGTGTGTGTGTGTTTGCATAAGTGCAGGTACCTGTAGAAGCCAGAAAATCCCCTTGAGTTAGGGATATAGGTAGCACCCACCTTTGGCAGCTCGGAGCTAAACCCAAGGGTTCCTCAAGAGCAGCAAGTGCTTTTAACCAGTGGGAGATCTTTTCAGTTCTTAGATCTCCCTCTTGCTATTCAATTCCATTTAATTTTAGTAGCAACCAGAATCACTGTTTTTACTACTCATAGGATAGAAATGATATCAGTATTAATGAAGGGTGGTGTATCAAACCCAGGGCTTAAAGGATGTTAAGCAAGAATTATATCTGCATATCCTGAAAACAGGAGTGGTTAGTTTTAATGGTTTCGTAGTTTGTGGATTTTGAACAATGTAACCAGAGGTCACATGCAATTTCAGATTTTGTTATGGGTAACTGAGCCTTGACTATTTCTGGGAAGATGGTTTGAAAATGTTTCTGCCTGTCAGATTTTCCAGGTTTCTTTTGTATACAACATTTATGAAATTGGGATCATTATATATTTAAAAATTATAATCAATAACTTTCTGATTTATACGACCATATTTGATTCCTTCTGAAAGTTTAGCACATCTCCAAAAATAAATTTATTGCATGAACATTGACCATGGTGCAAGAAAACCCCAAGTTTCTTAATCCCTCAGCCTCAAAGTACCAGAAACATTTATAATGTTTCTTAGAAGTACCGTATCAGTTAAAACAATAATCTTTTTATTTGGCTAATGCATGTGTCTGGATAAATTTGTGATGATTTATTTGTTATTAAACTTTTATTTCAAGGAACATTACTATGTGTGCTACTGAATTATTTCTTTGCTAATTAAATGTAAGCTTTTTTGATTTTTACATGGCAAAGTTTTTATTATTATTATTATTATTATTATTATTATTATTATTTCTTCAAGTTAGATCTCAATCATAGTACCCTCCCTACTGCCCCCTCTGGTCCCACCCTCCCACCTTCTTCCCCCTCACCCCCCATTAACTTCCTTTTTTTTTAAGTTTAAGGTATATCTTTTTCCCCCTAACAGCTCCCCCTTTAAATCAAACAAATGGCTTTCTCTTATAACAACAAATACAATACAAAACAACAGAAATAATTAGGCCACAATTATGAGAATTATAAGGCTTAGCATACATTCCCAATGTCCAGTCCATATTTATTTGGCAACTGACCTTAACATTCTACTATCCAACCATCTCCATGAGTTTAAAGTTCTATATCCAACTCAGCTTCCATCCTAACTTGCATCACAATTTTTTTAAATACTTTATTTTTTTTTCTTCAAGTTACATCTCAGTCACAAACCCTTCCATATTCCCCCTTCCTATCCCGCCCTTCCACCCTCTTCCCCCCAGAAGTTTCCCCTTTCAGTCCAACAGATGGTTCCTTCTCTTATAACAGTAAATACTATACAAAACAACAGATATAAATATGCCACATTTATGAGAGTTAAATGGCCCAGTATACCTTCCCAATGATCAGCTTCTGCCTACAAACTCCTTAGGTCATCTAAACAGCTGAGAACAGAAGGACTGAACATAAAAGGAGTATACTAACATTTTTAACCATTTTTCCATTTTGGTTCGGGCCCCAAACAGGTTTACTATGACCCAAATCAGCAGGAAGTCACTTTAAGAGAGCGACGTCCCATGCCCAGAGGGTGGGGAGGGTGTTTCTCCGCCCTTCTTTTTGGTTATTTGAAGGATAACTGAAAACTCTGATATTTAGGGGAAGAGATTACAAGCTGATAAATGGTCCTGTTTAATGGGTTTTGGAGGTTAGCCCCAGGGACTTCCTACTTTTCCTTTTCTGTATCCTTCTTCCTCTCCTATGTAGGAGTGCATAGGCTTGAGAAAAATGAGACATAGACATAGCACAGGAAGGTCCAAGAAGAAGGGGCAGATTATTGAATATGCCCTTATACCATTGTATATTGATACAAAATTAGTAGTATATTCGGCTAAAGTGGTGTTGACCATTGTTTATTGTGCAAAAATAAGATTGTATTGGATTACATCAGTATTGATCTTTGTATATTGATACAAAATTAAGATTATAGTTGGCCACAATGGTATTGACCCTTGTATATGGACGTAATATTAAGATTGTATTGGGCTACATAGGCATTGATCTTTGTATATTGATACATAATTAAGAGTATATTTAACCACAATTGAATAGATCTTTGTATATTGATACAAAATTAAAGGTAACGCTTCCTAATGGTATTGTACCTAGAGATACTTAAAAATAAAATGTGAAGCTCTGGCCTCTTGATACCAACCATCTAAAATGTCTAGGATAGTTAAGTAAAACAAACTCCTAGTCATGCAAACATGTCACTTTGTTAGCTACTATGACAGTCTATCACAGATATTCTCTAAACTACCCAGTAATCAAGTTGTTAAGAGACAAGCAACATTTGCTTATCTAAATACAAGAGATGGATAGGGCATCTTCAAAAACCCCAAGATATCTGCAGAATATGGCATTCAAAGATGTTATCTTAAATTAAGATTTTCTTTTTTTTGATATGGAGACATATCAGCTCCTGACAGCACCCCCTATTCTACTCCAAGTAGAAGATAAGCATCGAAGAATCTCCAGTATGAGATGGTTGAATTAGTGGCAAGCCTATCTCTTGGCATGTAAAAACCCCTTGCTCCAACTGCAGACAGACTGCTGTCCAAAAAGGACAAAACTTGGTAGCAGGGAAGTCGACAGCCTAACTCTGCCAAGACAGGGTAGGTAAATCCTTCATAATCCCTGCTCTAAAACAAATGTCTGTCAGAGAAACAGGACCCAAAGGCTTAAGACTGATGCAGGAATGTATGGAGAGAAAATGGGAACTGTCCAGGCAGTCACTGGTATGTAATTTCTTACTTTTGGAAGCTGCAGGCCCTGCACTTCCTATATAAGCAGATATATTTATCCCTCTCAGGTCTCTGAGGTGGTTGAAGAATAGACAGCTAGAGTCTCATAGTTAAATTTTGAGTTGTTTAGGAATCAAGAGGGTGTTATAGATCTAAGAAGATACTCTTAAAAGTGTGTTGCATGTTAGTATGAATGTTGAGTCAGATATAGACCTTTAAACTCATAGAGATGGTTAAATAGTAGAATGTTAAAGTCAGGGGCCAAATAAGTATAAATGTAAGCTTTAAAAATACAAGTCTATTATATATGATAAACGGTGTGGTGAGTTAATCTTACTGTCAATTCACTGAACTTGATAAGATTTATAATCACCTAGAAGACATATGTCTAGGTGTGTGTGTATGAGAACATTTTCAGGTAGTTTAACAAAGGAAGAAAAAATTAACCTGAATGCAGGCAGCACCATGTTATTAACTGTGAGTTTAGAGTGAATAAAAAGGAGCATATAAAAGGAGTAAAAGCATTAATCCATTTTTGGTTCTTAACTGTGAACTCAGTGGTGAGCTACCCCATGCTCTGGCTGCTCTGCACTCTCTGCCATGATGGCTGTGTCCTTAAAGTGCAAGGAACAGAAATAAGTGATGGCAAGGCAGGTCATTTGAGAGTCTGTTTCAAGAAGTGGAGCCAAATTGTTCAAATGAGATCAAGTCTCCATGTTGAAAGCTAAGTTGAGAATGATAAAATTAAGTTCTACAGATAGAACTTAATTTTAATTATGATCATTGTGATTTGTTTTCTTTACCATAATGTGCCATGAAAGATACACTGAGGATCAATCACATCACCCTATCCCTTTGCTTGTAAATACATAAGACTGAATTAACTCATAATGAGGATGCTCAAATGTTTTAAATAGTAGAGAGGATTTTGAGAACATGTCTGACTTTCCTTCTAAGAAAAAAAAATATATATATATATTTGCCACCTTGAGTTCCATGTCTTTATCTTCCTGGGTGTTGTCTAGGGATTAGAATTAGCCCACAAAGCAGGTTAACTAGTTTTGCTAAGTCTTTGATACTTACCTCTACTGTGCAGTGAAGCTGAGTTTACAAACCTATCAGTAAAAAAGTGGTGGTCAATATATACCAGCAAGTTTCTCCTCTCCTAAGATGTGTTGATTTTCTTTATTATTTTATTGTCTGCCTAAGGCCAGAATGTACCAGTTGTGTTTCGTTTCCATGAAGCTTTAGCAAAAGGCCTCGGTCTTTCTTTTCCCTCTCACTGTTCTTGACAGTTCTTATTTATAGACTGGTTGGCATGTTTATTCTGTTTGCCCTGAAGCCAGAACATGATATATTATATTACGTAAACAATTATAGAGCTTTAAAACCTTCAAAAAATCTTTAAAATATACATGAAGACTATAAACAGCCCACTTTAAAAGTCCATTTTCTTAAGTGTGAGCCATTATTTAGTCAATTTGTTAAAACACAAATTTCATTATACAGTTGATGGATTGTCAGTAATTACTTGGTTTTCTTCACATCTGTCTTGGAAATAGGTACATGGAATAATAAAAAAAATGAGTGTGTTCTTTAAAAATACCTTCATGGGAATATTTTATACATTTACAAGGATATAATTTCAGATTTTCATAATTCTTGCCATTTTTTGTCTATCTGTCACAACACTCTTTGGATCAATATGGAAGACACAGATGGACCAAAGCCACATTGAAGCCATACCTTCTATCTTCAACATATTTGAGCATCAGTGAAGTTTACACTAAAATCAATGAACTATTCATAAATCAAATGATCATTGTGTATTGTATAACTTTTGAGTGAGTTGGAATATTAGGTAGTTATAGAAAAAGCTAATCAATTATCTCCTAAGTTAACTCTTTTACACCTGATAGCATTAATTCAGAATCTAAATGATATTTTTGTTTAGAGTCTAAACATATTTCTAAAATAAGCCGAATACTTGTGTTTTCACAGGACATCCGTCTGTTTATATTTTAATAAAGTGGATTTTCCAATTATATTTCAAAGGATCTGTTGAAGGTTTTATCCTTGATAGTCTTTTTTCTTTAATGAAATAAATATTTTCATATTATATTTGTATATTGAATACAGATTTACTATTGAGAAAAAAAACAAGGACATGTAAATAATGAAGGGAATACACAGTTTCAGTTTCTCGTTTGAAGCACAATAGCCAAGTGGATATAGTTGATAACAATAGTCAAGTGGATATAGTTGATAGAGTGAAAAGAAAGAGGTGAGAGCTTGTGTTTCTGTAGCAATATAAAAATTGAAAAAATCATACATTTTGGAAATATCTCACTCAGTCAAATAAGGGGCTGGAGATATACTCACTGACCAAGAGAATGCATTGCTTTGCTGGAGGACTTGAGTTCAATTCCCACCACTCTAATCAGGAAGTCATAACTACCTGTTACTCCAGCTCCAAAGGATGTGTCTCTCTTCCAGACTCCACAGTCACTACACTCACATGCACACACCAACACACAGATATACACATCACTTAAAACATAAAAAAAATAAAATATAAAATGAGGGTGAGCCAGTTTTAAAAATATTATGAAAGATTGACTAACTGGATTTTTATTTTCTATACTTTCATGGGACCAAGCAACATCAATATTTGATTTCTCTGACATGTTTCTGGAATGTTTTAGAAAGTTTGAATACAACGGACAGCAAAAGAGCTTACATGAAATGAGCTAGAATATTTAGATATTTGATGGTCCCATAATGCTTTTTGTAGTGCCATGCTTTGGATTTTTCAGGATGAATGAAAGAATGAGCTCATTTTGGGTATGTATGCAAAGGTTGGTTTCAGTCTAGTTATCGGGTTTTTAAACTTTATTTTATTTTTTATTACCTTTATTTATTACTTCGGGTTACATCTCCATCACAGTCCACTCCCTTCACCCTTCTCTGTCCTACCCACCCACCCTTTCTCCCCTCTCCCACGTATCGTACTCCTCTCGTGTGGGATGCCCCCACATCTCAGCCCACCTCAGTTCATCAGTCATATGAGGGCTAAAAGCTTCCTCTTGCACTGGGGGCATACATGGTAGCTCCAATAGGCCAAAGTGTCCCACTTAACAGGTATCAAAGTCAGTGTTCCTGTTCCTTTCAGTTTGTTGGTTGTACTATAGTTATCCTATACTATAGAGCTAAAATCCAGTTATAAGTGGGTAGATGCCATGTGCATCTCTCTGAATCTGGGTTTTCTCACTCAATGTGAGTTTTTCTAGTTCCATCCATGCAGCTGCAAATTGAATGATTTCCTTGTTTCTGAGAGCTGAGTAATTTTCTATTGTGTAAAGGTACAACAGTTTTTTTTTAATCCATTCTTCCATTGAGGAACCTCTGGATTGTTTCCAGTTTCTAGCTATTACAAATAAAGGTGCTATGAACATAGTTGAGGAGATGTCCTTGTTGTTTGTTGAGGAATCTTTTGGATGTATACCCAGGAGTAGTATGGCTGAGTCTTGAGGTAGAGCTATTCCAAATTTTCTGAGATATCGCCAGACTGATTTCCATAGTGGTTGTACAAATTTGCACTCCCACCAGCAATGGAGGAGTGTTCCCCTTTCTCCACAACTGTGCCAGCATGTGCTGTCATTTGAGTTTTTGATCTTAGGTATTTTGATGGGTGTGAGACGGAATCTCAGAGTTGTCTTAAGGTGCATTTCTCTAATGATTAAGGATGTTGAGCATTTCTTCAGGTGTCTCCACCATTAGACATTCCTCCTTTGTGAATTCTCAGTTTAGCTCTGTACCCCATTTATTGATTGGATTATTTGGTTTCTTTGTGTTTAGTTTCTTGAGTTCTTTATAAATTATTGATATTAGCCCTCTGTTGGATGTGGGGTTTGTAAAGATCTTTTCACAATCTGTAGGTTGCCATTTTGTTCTAATGACTGTGTCCTTTGCCTTACAGAAGCTTTTCAGCTTCATGAGGTCTCATTTATTGATTGTTGGTCTTAGAGCCTGGTTGCTTCTCTCTCTTACATATTAAATACTCCTGATTTCTTCTCAAACTAATTTTAACATTCTCAAAAAGGTGACTTTAAGTATAAAATTACATTTTCCAATTTACTGTCCCTATCAAGTTATCTGCATCACTTTCCCTTATAAGGTCAAGTTGTTTGAAGGAAATCTCTGTGTAGAAAAAAATAGCTCTAAATTATTTACTAGTATTTATATTATATTTAATTGGTTGGCAGCCATTAATCCTTAACCAGACATTATAAATGAGTACACAGACACCACGTGGATTTTAACAAGCCTTGGCCTGAATTGAGAAATCTTGGCCCACCTAAGCTAGCTCTTAATTCTATTAGCCAAATATGACCCCCATATATACATATGTCTCCTTGGACTGACATTCTCCACTCTAGCCAATGTTCTTGGCCATATGGAATGAGGTTCTTTCATCTACCCCATGGTGTGTGTCCTCATTTTTCCTGCTCCTGGCTGGAATGAATTAATCCTCTGTCTAAAGCTCAGGCTTCCTGTTCTAATCTCAGGAAGTCCCACCTTTGTCTGTCTTTGCCCAATCTCAGGCCTCAGCATTTTATTTAACCAATCAGAGACAATGTAACAAACAGCAAACAGGACTAATTAGCATTTAGAATGCTTAACACTACCCCATCAGCTCTGTTCATTTATTTTCCCTTTGTCCCTCAAACACCTAGAAATGATCATTGCCTTCTGCCCTTAGCATTTTGTTGAAAATGTTGTTAGCAAAGATGCAAACTATTTCAAATATTAAGTGTCATCATGCCGTATCTCATATCTCACTTGGCCTTTCTAAACTGCTTGTTATTTTTTATCATAACTACTTCCTGCCTGGAATATGGTCTGTTTTTGGTTCCTGTCTCATCAGACTCCATATTTTTCACTTGTTGATAGTTCTATTTTTATTTTAAGTGCTTGTACTTTCTGAAGTCTGTTTTTTGCTAGCCGCTATATCTCTGGGACAACTCATTTGATTTCTGAGTCTAGATTCTACATCTATACAATCTAGAACTATATGTCTGATATTTATTCTTGGTAGTCTCCTATGTCACTGTCCTTGTCATCCCACCCTAAATATTACCATTTTTATTTTTTAATTTGTGATGAGTTGGTATCTGAGGTCCATACTAATTATCTTCCCTGACAATTCCATGACAAAGTTTTCTTATCCATGTACCTCCTCCAGGAACAGTCACTGGACTCCTAAGCACTCTCCTGTATGCTCCCATTAAAACTCTTGTTGTCTAATCCTGTTTTTCCTTATATGTATTCTGCATCTGTGTCTAGACATAAAGCTATTTGAGGGCCAATTATTTTTACTTTGATTGATGTAATTCTGCTATACTGGATATCATAAATAGCTAGTGCATAGCAGCCATCATAAACTTAATGAATGAATAAAAAGGAAAAGGGATGAGGATCGGCATTTATTTTAAGTTAACAGGAAATAATTATCAATAGCAATGTGCCCTTGTAACATTGTTTGACATGCAGTAGGTTAGTTAATAGGAAATTTTACCTGAAAAGAAACACAAAACAATCCAGTTTTGTTAGGTATGTTTGCCTCTGTATTCACATCACCCCCTATTATCTATCTATGTATCAACCATCTATTTAATTTTAGAGCAACTAAAGGGATTTCTTTTGTGTTGCTATTATTCTCAAGCAAACATTATTGTAAGAGCCATACTTACAAGAAAGTTTGCTGGAATCAAGTTGTATTAATCTGAGCTACTTTACTCTACTCCTAAATGCATTATTTAAATGAGGGAAACTTAGTTAAAATAATCCATCTTAGTTAAAAATACTTATTGCATACTATTCTTTAGGAATAGTCACTGCCAGATAGGTTAAATTACGTTAAGTAGGATCATAGGTGATGACTCCTAAATGAAATCTCTCTGTCACCAGTAGCAGTAGGCAGAATTATTGATACATGCTTTGGAGTTGTTGCTGGCCTTCCCCATCTACATCATGTTATATCTCTGTAGACTCATCTTGTCAATGAGATCTGGTGTCCATATTTCTATTCAGATGTTTGAGGAACCCACACATAATTTTATGTGTTTAAAGAACATAACTGATCAGTTTTTAGTTTATTGTGTCACTTCACATTTAAATTCTACTCCCTTCTCCTAATACTTTTAACTAAGTGGTTACATATTTATAACAACAATTGATAGCCTTGTAAGTCTATGTGTCCAGAATACAGTAGTACCTGCATATCTATGATATAATTACAGCCAAAGCCTCAGGTCTGGAGAAATTTCACTCCTGGATTTGGGATGCCTATATATGTATTTAGGAAACACAAAACCTCATACATGATAGACCACTGGCTCAGGGAGAAAGCAATTATCATGCTGAAAAGCATGTACCCTTTTAGGTCATTTTAGTTGCAGAATTCTTCTGTGCAAGGCTGTCTTTTTTTTTTTTTAAGATAAACAGAGTTTCTGGAGAAAAGAAACAGCAGCAATCCTTTTGGCTTTTGGGTATAATCACACGTGTAAACACAAACATTCACACATGAGCTTGGGAGTTGGAAAAGTAGTACAGTTTCTGGCCTTTCTGAACTCACTGATTACCATTTTTTCAACTAACCATAAATTGATAGCTATTTTAAGACATATAATTGTGAAACATTGTTTTACATGTATAACATGCTTAGACTACAATTTTGTAGGGCATTTCGGTTAACGTTTATGGTAGCATCTATCCAGCCTTGGAAAACATGTTATTTTTAAAAAGGATTAGATAACTGCTACTTAGGCTCTTCATGGTTTCCAAGAAGATCCAAACCCAGAACATATATATATTTTTTAAACTATTTTTTATAATTTATTTTTTATTTCTTCAAGTTACATCTCAATCACAATCCCCTCCCTACTCCGCCCTCCTGTCCCACCCTCCACCTTCTTCCCCCTCAAGCTCCCCCATCCTCTACCTTTTTATTTTTTAGTTTAAGGTATATCTTTTTCCCCTCAACAGCCCCCTTTCAGTCCAACAAATGGCTCTTTTTCTTATAACATGCTGAGGATTTGTTGCAAAATCACTTAGAAAAGCAAATATCAGGGAAAGTGTCCTCATAGTTTGACATTTTGGCAGATATCATCTCAGACTTCCAAATTCACATAGACAGACTCATGGACCAGACAACTGGAACCCGGGCTCAGCATTTTTCAAAAACCTTTACCCCAAAAGTTATATTATTCCTGTGAATCATGTATTTGTACTTTCTAGAAAGTGTTTCCTTAGGATAAGTTGCTACTTCAGAGAACACTTACTTTCTTCATATCCAATCTTCCTTGATGAATATTTCACTGAAGAAATCAAGGGCTTTTTGTGCTACCTGAATATTTGAAGTGAAAAATCATATTCTTGAACAGCCAGTGAAAGTTGTTACCTTTTATTTCAAGAATTTATTAAAGACTACAGACTCTTTAGTCTCTAATAGTGAAGCCTATTAAAATCTTTCTTTAAATTACTTAATTGCTATTTTAAAAACTATTTCAAAACCCACAGTATGAGAGTAAATTAGGTTACATTATAGTAACTAGCAGACACATGAATGCTATAGTATAATATAACTAGGGCAATTTCCTTGCTCACCAAATACAGATCAATATCTTAAAGCTTCTCCTGCCATGATAAAACCCCATGCCTAAAGGAACTTGAGGAGAAAAGGGTTTATTTTCTCTGACACCTCAAGCTTATAGTCACTCACTGAGCAAAGGCACGTAGAAACCTTCAGGATCTACTGAAACTGAGGCCATGGAGGCTCACTGCTTACTGACTTGCTTGCTTCTCATGGTTTTCTCAGCCTGCTTTCTTATAGCAACCAGGACCAGCAACCCAGGTATGGTACCACTCACAATAAGCTGGGTCCTTCCACACCAATCAGTGATCAAGAAAAAGTACCACTAACTTGCTCACAGGCCAGTCTAGGGGGGACATTTCTCAACTGAAGCTCCCTCTCCCAAAATGACTCAATTTGTGACAAGTGGACATAAAACTATTCATTGTGGAGATGATCGGAGGATATATGAGCTCCGTTTAATTTAGCAAGCCAAGTGTGATTCACATTGTGGCATTTTTGTCTCAACAACTAGTTTCTAGGTAGGAAAAACCTGGGTAGACACTCACCCATGCTAACTGATTGAAATGGCACCTTATATTTCCATAAAGAATATGTTTTCCAGAACCAGTCACTTAACTAGCTTCCTTCAGACACGCTGGAACATGTAGATAAGCAGATAAGTGCCACATTTCTGTCTCTCTAAGTTTTCTTTTCTGCAAAGAGAACATGCAATAGGTTTATTACAAATGGATGTTTGCTGAAGTCTAAGGATTTTCGTATAACAAATGTAATAATAACTCTAATGTGTTTAATATTCATTTGTCACAACACAATTATAAAACCAATATTTACCACTATCATTCCCTTAGGGAAGAAACAATGGTCTATAATTGGTTTAGAGCTCATCAGTTAGGCCTGGCTGGCTGGCTAATAGCCAGAGAGACCAACTACTCTGTTTCCTCTTACCCAGAGCAAAGTCAGCAAGCAATTGGCCCAATGCCTGACGTTTTTCTGGGGGAGGAGAATCTGGGAATGTATCTCTGATAGTCATGCTTGAATACTAGAATCTAACTAACTGAGCCACCCCTCAAGTCTCAGACCTTCTTTCTTTTATTAGGAAGTGTTTAGTAAATTTCTTTGTTGTGGGTTGTGTAGCAACTTGCTTTGTTTGTGTGCTGTGTCTGATATGATGATGATGAGTTTAATATATAAAGCTTTGTATTTGGAAAAGTCAGAAGATTAAGTACAAGATAATAGCTTAAAGTTATGTTGCTTAAAATAAAGCTTGAAAGATATGTTCGATATGGATTTGTATATGATATTATCCCTGGAAATACCTTTGCTAGAACTGGAGAAAATAAAAATCAGATGGTAAAGTTTTCAAAATAGTTAATAAATTACAGATAAATTGTCTCTTTTATCATGCTACGTGGAGGAAAATAATGTATGCATATGTTTGGTAATGAAATTTGAAAAAAAATATTCTAGTTAAAATCATTCATTGACTGTGCACAGCATTGTTCTATAACAAAATAATTCACTTCCACATCAAGTGGAACAATGTAAATTATGAAAAATTAAATATTATTTTTGGTGTATCTGGCCAAAAGCAGAAAAAATAAAGGATGGATCCCCCCATCAAACTATTTGTAGACATAAGCGGATATGTGTAGGATCCCATATGAGTAACTGCTGAGATGATTAAGAAAACCTTGCATGTAATATGTATCATGCATTCATATGATATTATAGAAATATAAGCAAAAATAATAGGGTTTCTCATTGAGTGCAGGAAGCAGTTTTTGCTGTTCATTGGGTAAAAGCTTATAATAAAATTGAGCCTTTTACTTTAGCTCAATTCAAAATTCGAAACAGTGAGTTTGCTTTGCAGCCACCTAATGCCATCTTCTTTAGAATCAGTATGCTCTTCCGGGTTTTTGTTTTGTTTTTTTTTAACAAAGTTCCATCTTAGAAACTAAATGGTTCTAACATCTGTGGCATTGGAAAGGGACTATAACTCTGTGAATCTAAACAGCAGAGACCTCAATTTATGCTTAGTGTAAACACAAACCTGATGGTAGTATAGTTTGTGGAAACATGCCAGCATGCTACAGTTATTAACTGAGATAAATTGGTTGGCTTCTACAATGATGTTTTCCTGTTAACTGAGTAATATTCCATCAATTTTTCTTGTGTTTACACTGTTAGATATAGTGTTTTAATGATTGCTGTCCTTAGTTGAATGCTGACATTTTTCTACTGACAATCATTGTGTCACGAGAAACGGAATATTAATATCCATGTTTTTATTGTTTTTACTTCTTGTAATTGTTTAATGAGCCATACATCTTATTAAATAAGTTATTTACTGATACTGTCCCCTATAAGAATGTTAGCACCTGATGTTGAAACCTACCACTGCTTTTGTTCACTGTTGTATCCATAAGGTCTAGAACATTTATTGCGCATGATTGGTAGTCAGTGTAAAAGCGCTAATAGATGGAGATCATTTTCACAGTATTTTTGTATAAAGTGTGTATGGAAGCCACTTACCTGGGTATGAGACTGACATATCACCCAATTGCTCATGTATAAACACGTGCAAAAATAATCACTTACATACAGTATACTTATATTTTCTTAACTGATGCTAAGTAACACTGGTTTTAAAGTTTGTGATGGAAGGTGCTGGAATATCCTCCAGACCCCAAAATGGCAAGAGAGTTGGGTGATGCATTTGAAAGGACCTGAGACCTGGGCTTGAACTCTCTAGTTGCATCCCTTTTCAAGAAGGAGTCAGGGAGCTTAGTCCTGTGACTCACTTAAGGTGTAGTGAGGATCAGCAGAATCATAAGGGACTCATGTTGCCCCTCAACCAATGTGTCAACTCTTCAGCCTTCACTCTCGTGGCAGAAAGAACAGCCAATAGCACCGAAATATTTTCACACTAGAAATATTCATAAACAATTCACTAAAGATATTTTTTACTGTGAACTGCAATGAAGAGTCTAAAAGATCACATTTAAATTAGTTGTAAAGAATGAGGCTAAAACAACTATGGCATCTCCTTCTGGGTAGCATCTTTTTCAATTGAAGGGTGTTTTGGATGGAGGTTCAGCACAGGTGTTTTTTACTCCTCAGTCAGCTGTAACATGAGGCATGCTGCCTCAGAGGCTGGGGATAAAGAACCCAGCCACTGCCTTCTTTGTTTATATGTTCATGCTCTCTAGCACTTTAGTTACTCATGGTATATTGCAGGTACTGCTTCAGGCTCCTGTCATAGGCAAGAGCAATAACAATGGCATATTGAGTGCGGCTGTGTGCATATGAAGAACATGGAGATGGGTGTACAGAAAGAACAAAGGCTGTACTGTTTGTGAGAATGGCTCATTTATGTTGAGCAGCTCCTTTGGAACATTACTCTAGATGTATTTAAAGAAAACAAAATAGACAGAAAGCTTAGGTTTCTACAGGGACAGACATAAATAAAATAGAATCAATTAAAAATGCGTGGCAAGCAAGAAACCTATGAAATAAAGTGTAAGGGAGTATGTTAAATTGTATCATAAAGATTTTGATGAGCCAGACATATTTTAAATAACACCATCTATCTAAAGCATTAGGCAAAGGCAGAGGAAACTATATTGCTGGAAAGGAAATTTCCTTTGTGTAACACAAAAGGTTTGTTTGCAAAATAGTGAAAAGGAAGCCTTGAGATCATTAGTTTGACTGAATATTGTGCTAATTTAAAATTTCAGAATGTAACTGAGGACAGTAGCAGTTAGGGAAGTCTTAGGAAAAAAAAAAAAAGGAAAATGATTTAAAAGATGTATTTTCAATGTAGTTGCTATCGTCCTCAGTGCTTTTATTAGTCCCCAAGGGGGAATGTAAGGACTTAAGGCAGTTTGAGACAATCATCACACTGTTGTTTAAATTCATTTTTGATACTGTTTTTCAATTACAGAGTCATCTTTGATCATGGCTCGATTGTATTTTCTTTCAGCTGTCACTTAGGACTTGGCCCACTGCAACTGTGGAAAACTGTAAAATGCAAAGATCCCGACCAATGTGGAATTACTGCAATTCTAACTTTTTAACTCTCCAACAAACTTTCGTTTTATTGCCCTTCAGCCATAATAATTCACTCTTGTCAGATTATGTCCCTCTTTGCCCACTTCAATTTTCACTCCATTTCTGTTTTCTTTCAATATTGGTGGCCCTGCAATATAGTACCACAAGAGGAGCTCTGGTTCTAGTCTCCAGTGATGTAGATGCATTATCATGTGCAATGGGGCAAACACTTTCATTTGGTTTTTAATCTAATAGGACAAGCAGCAAATCAAAGTTTCTGAACCTTTACTCCAAGTCTTCTTTGAGGAACTGACATTTAACTGAACATTAATGGAATTGGTCATGCAGTCACTGGGGGAATAAAAACATTCATGTGGATAAGGGAGAGGCAGGCACTTCAAGCGGTAGGAACTGACACGTATGATGACTCAGAGAACTGATGGTGTGATCCACAAAAAGATTCACTAGTCTTTGATGCAACTTCCGTGAAGTGTAAATACAGAGAACCAAAAAGCAAATCTATATGTGCATTTGTTTAATGAGAAAAACGGGGCAATTGAAAGGAAAATCAAAACTAGAACAGCTATGGGAACTGTGGAGTCAGTTCATGATTCACCTCGAAATAATGCTGTACTTTACATGGGCTCCAACTTCCCTTTCACCCCAGATTGTTTAGGTGAAAAATTAGCCCATCCTGTTTCCAAGCCTTCCTGCCAATCTGATAATTATCAACATATTTTCTTGCCCAAAGTCATTGAATGTTTAAGTTACAACCCAATCAGGGACAAAAATATAATTTTAGAACACTTTTGCCAGATTATTTGGATGACATCTTTTCAAATGAATTTGGAAACTTGTAAGAATTGTATAATGAAAGGGTAAAAGAGGGTATATCCAGCTGGAAAGAAGAATCATGGAGAAAAAAGATGGTGAGAAAACTCTGAGAACAATGGGAAATTTAATGTTCTGAGCACAGCCATTTTCCAAGCTACAGTCTTTTAAGGAAAATTAGTCAATAAATTTCCCTGTTGCATAAAGTTATCTTGGATCAAATGCCTATTGTTTGCTTCAGTTACTACATCCCCAATGATATTATAGGAATTTTAGGATATAAAACTCAGTAGGGGAAAGTTTATTAGGCTGAATCTAAAGAATTGATCTCATGGAGGCTTCTGTGAACTGCTTCAGTAGCTCATGAGAGTTCATCACCAAACTATATTTACATTATTTTAAATGTTACAGTAATAAAATATCATGTGTTCCAGATTTCCTTCTAGAGCTAGTACTGATTCTGGAGAAAAGATTGCATATCATTTTCTATATGAACCTTGATTTCTGTCTCCAAATCATGACGAGTAAGAAGTTTTAAAAATGTATTTTGGAGGAAAAACTTCTGACTTAAGCTCTTCACTGTTCAATGTTAGATGTTTTTTCTTTACTTTATATCTTTTAGTTATTCTTTTAAAATTGTTATGTCCTTCAAGTAATATTCTAGAATGCTCAGTAAATTTTCAATAAAAATCTCACAGAGACTTGGCTCCTTGAAATGATTGTCCTGAGCCTACCTAGATAATCCCTCTTAAGCATTCCAGCCAATTTCTTGACAATTTCAAAGAGATCTTTCAGCACATTTTTTAAGCTTTATTGATCTTGTAAACTAACTGGAACAGAAGCTAAGGTACTCATAAAACAAAAACTAAGGGGATTTAGTGAAGCGGCCTATACAGACTCAACAGACACCTAGCAAGATGGGTTATATAACATTTAAGGTATAAATTAATCAAATCAATGCTTGTGTATGATCACAATATCTAGTTCAAGGTCTTAGAGGTGCAGTGGAGTTGGTAAGTTTGAAGTCTTATGCTTAATTTAAGTAGAAGTGATAGAGAAATAAGGTACCAAAAGGAACACTATTCTGCTATTCAATCAACAAAGTCCAATCTTTGCTTGGAAAGAAGACAAGTTCAAGCAATGGTCATTGAAAATGATAAAATGATTCTGGAGAAAGATTACTAAGTGGTGAGCTGAAAAAAGGTGAAGGATATTTACTAAGAAACTGAGTTTAGTTTATACTCAAAAAGAGATTGACTCTTACATGTACTAATTACTGAGTATTCTTGGTCAAGCATCTTCCCTTTGAGTCTGAAGATGTAATTGCTTCTTGGTCTTTCAGCTAAGTTCAAATGTGCAAACTTAAATAAGCAATTTAAGAGAACATCACTTCTCTTATCTTGGCAAGTGGCTGAAGAGCAGGGTTGAGTTCTTTAAGTGGACTAGAAGTAAATGGGAATGTAAATATTGAACTGTTAGGAAAACAATTGGATAAAACTCATTGTAACATGCCTGGTTTGTAATAAGAATTTAACTAAAGTCAAAAGTTATCATTATAACTAATATGGTCTTACCAAGGAGCAAAGGAGAAGGTTCAGCCAGTAAAGTATATGTAGCTCAAACATGACCCAAGTTTGATCCTCAGCACCCCTGCAACAGAACTGAGTTTGCCAAATTATGCTTGTAATGGCAGCAGAGGGGGGGTGGGGTGTGGTGGGGTGGGGAGAGGAGAATTCCTGGGGCATGCTGGCCAGTCTGGTTGAATCAGCAAGCTCCAGATTCAGCAAGTAACCAATACCAAAATATGTGGTAGTGGGTGATGAAGGAAGACACTTTGCATTGACTTTTGGCCTTCACATACATACCTGCATATTTGTACACACACACACATGCATGTAAACAAATACTCCAAACACACACACACACACACACACACACACACACACACACACACACACAAGATTGAGAGTAGAAATTATGACTCAAGATTTTGGGAGTTAAGAAAATCTGAGGACTAAGATTTTATTGTTATCAAAGAAGGAACAAGAATTTGAGACAGAAGCTCAGTCTTAGAAGAACTTATATGCTAAGAATAATAAAAGCATTATATCTTAAAGAATAACTCTACTGATGCCAGTTGCCACTGTGGGGACCATATGAAGATAAAAGGCCATCATTACATGTGAGTTGTGAGGGGAATAAAAATAGGGAACCCTCTTGTCTGTTCTGAAGCCTATCTAATGGCCTCATAGCTTCAGACTTTAACAAGTTTCAAGGCTTATTAAAAGGCCAATGCTGTTATAATATTCCAAAAGCTAATGGATTTGAAAGCACTTTGATACTTTTAATATGAATTAATTTTTTTAAATGAAGATTGTTCAGGATAATCACATCAGTAAACAAGAAGATCCAGTTTTAAACATCAGAAGAGCAAAGGCATATGTACAAAATTAACAATACTACACTCTCGTTACAAATACAACTTTAATTGTGATTTACTTCTTAGCACTTTATTTTCTTTACTTCTTGATAACCAAGGATACAACTCGTAAATATTGTTGCAAAATGCTCATCTCTGCTTTCTGATAGAATAAATAACCTTTTACTAAGACCCCTACGATGCACTAGACACTGTTGGACTTGCCTAAAGTATGTAATGTGTTCTGTAGCATCATAGTAAGATGATTGACTTTCAGAACAATGGTTAATAATCTAGATTGTCAGTCATTTAATTTGATACTTGGCAGTGTATTGAAATTTGGACCAAATTAATTGCTAACACATATGTGGGCAGGACTAATGACAAACAAGCATAAAACAAAAAGCTGTTACCTGAGTAAAGGAAGCTGTGGCAATGTGAGCAAAACCAGTGTGACAAGATAAGACACTCCATTTTCCAATATGCAAGGTTCAGTTCTCTAGTTGATGGATGTTATAATTATTGGAATCAAATAATTCATTTCCTTATTAACACAAATTTAAACTTAATATCTCATTGTCTCTTGTTTTATATAACCGTAAAATGACAATACTCATCTCATTGGAAATATTGCAGTTTTCTAAGCATTGACATGTCTTCAGTTGGAAATGTTTTTAAAAGATGATCTTTATTTAAGAAGCATCAAAATCTTAGGAAGAGCTTAGATATAGACTGCTTCTTTTCTGAGACTAGCTCCCAAAAAGAGAAAGCTAAATCATGGGTCTGTATTTCACTTCAGTTGTGGTATTTTCTACATTTGTTTCAAATGTTTGGGATATATCCCTTTTAAAGATAATGACTATACACATAGATTAAAAAGTGCTTTTGGTTATTTTTATGTGAAAGAGGAGGCGAGAAACATACTACTATTGTTTTCAAAATAAATTAGGTCGACTTTGATGGTTGGACTGAGTCTCCACCAGTACTGCTTATAACACCTGATAACAAGGATGTGTGTCATGCAGTCTCTTCTGTCTTTGCCTCTCTCTTTCCCTCCCTTCCTCCCTCCTTTGCTCCTTTGATCCTTCCCTTTCTCTCTTTTGACCTCTCTTTTTCTCTCATAGACTCATTTTCTCTCCCTCTCTACTGCCTTCCTTCCCAGTACCTCTCTTTCTCTTTCTCCCTTTCTCAGTTTCTCATGATCATTCTTTCTTGTTTCCTGTCATATTATCACAGAAAAAAATTCTCTGGATGCAGCTTCTCAAGACTAGGCTTTGTAGTCTGAAGAACTATGGGATAATTTGCATATTTATCATTGATTTTAATTCACCCACTCTGTGGTACCTGGTTACAACAATCTAAAACAGAATAACACAGGAAACCAGCATGGGGAAGGTAGGGTTGTTGTTATAACAAGCAACTGATAATGGGGAAATGGTCTTGGAACTGGGCACAGACTGGAAATATTTGTAGAAGGCCAGAGAAAGCAAAGGATACTGCAAGGGCTAGGAGAAGATAAAGGCTGGAGATCACATCTAGGTCTTCCTAGAGCACTGGCAGGGATATGATCAGAATGTTGGTTGGAATATGGACAGTAATTGTCATTGTGGTGCGGAGGTCTTAAGTGGAAACAAGGAAAAGAGAATTATAAGTAGATGATATCTGCAATATACAATTTCAGAGATAGTGTTTCACAATGCATGTCTGATCAACTTTATGAGAAAGAAATCACTCACAATGTATTAGCATAACTACCCAAAGAAATGTCTAAATGATAAAGTAACAACATATTTGGGGTTCTGTTCAGCTACTTTCAAACATATGGTACAATATGGGAGACCAAAGAAATAATTTAAGAATAGAATTTATAATAAAAACAAAATCAGCAAAGAAAGATTTGGGAAAGGTCACAACCTGGTAATATAAAATAAAAAGTGTATTGTGGAGAGAATATTAAATGTGTGAGCAAGAAATCTTTGCTAGAGAGATTCCTTCAGGTAGAAGAAGCCAGGTGTTCTTTACAAAGACAGTGTGAAAAACAGAAGTCATGACATTTTAGTCAGCCTGTCCTATTAAGGAACTAGAACTCCAGGAGGGCATAGTGGTTTGTAGAGTGTCTTGTAGTAGCCTCCTTAGCCTTATTGCCCAGAGCTGCCAGGGATCTCTGCTCCCTAGATTCTGACCCACTGATCCGCATCTGCCTCAGATACATTTCACAAAGGCATGTTAGATTATATTGCTGTGGTGTCACAAAACATGCCACTTGCCCATCATCCTCTCTGTCCTCCAACTTGTTCTGAGAAGCTGACAGGGGAGGCCTGGTCTGAGCCCAAAGTTACAAATAGCTAAACCTATTCCATTCCTCTTGCCCACTAGGAACCAGAGATCCCTGACAGCAGGAACATACAGTGAAGGCTGCTCATTGAGCAAGTGTTCTGTGGCATTTATTGTGTGGCATTAGCATACTCCCTTGAAAATACTTAATGTTAAGAACTCCTATATGTCTGAGGAAACTGAAATTTTTTTTGCCAGACCCCCATCATGCTTTCTGTGGCATCAATAACTCTCCAAATAAATCTTTTCATATGAAGGGCAATTTGGCTATGTACATTCTTGAATCTCCATATTTCCTCCTTGTTTTGAATCTAGCAGAAGGTCTGGGGAGACAGAACAGTGGGTAAAGTAAAATCTTGATTTGAGTAAAGCCACCCTGTTTTGATAATATGTAGAACATTAGGGGAAGGCACCTTATGTCAAACTCTGGGCTTCACCCCCACATGCAAATGTGGACATATCATCTTTCCAACACACCCGTATGAGTATGTGCAAGCATACACTCAAATAAATCAAACATAAACACGAGTTATTTGGATTACCACACACAAGGGCACAAGAGGCAAGCTGGTTATATTAATATGACAATGATTTAGTAGGTGGGAATAAGGTAAGGGTTGTATTATGATCTCTTTCACCCAAATTTCAGAGGTCTTGTGAGTTATCCAGGAGTCCCAGTGGAAACTTGTTAGTGAAAAAAATTCCACAGGGGCTCCGTTACTCCATCATTACTAAGAATTTTCATCTGAGTAATTTTTAGCACAGACATAGAAATTAGGCCCCTGTGGAGTCCCCTTTACAGTAATATACCTTCTAGAGGAGTTGTGAGAATTAGACTGCCTCAGAAACACCAGAGCAGCAGAGCTACCATCATGCAATGCTAGCCTGAGCTAAGTATCCATGGATCTCCAAATAGTGAGAACTGCTGTCCAGACTGAGTTCAGCCAAGGTATGGAATCAGGAATGTCAAAGTACTCAAATTCCCCAGTGTCCTCAAGAGATTGTAGGCTGAGGACAGTGACTAATAGCACTAAAGTTTAATATTTTCCTTGTTGGGATTTGGACTTCCTTGGGGACTATTTTCATGTTGCCCCTATCTCTCTTTTAAAATGGGCATGTCTACCTAATGCTCATTAACTTTTGTCTTTTAGCAGCCTGTTTTGATTTCATAGGCTCACTTCCCGAGGGAATTTCCTTCAGGATGAATCATAACAGAAGTCTTGCTCACATTTAATTTAGAGGAGAATTTGGATTTGCACTTTTCAGTTACTGTGGGAGTGTTTAAGGAACTTGGGTGCTGTTGAGATAGAAAATGAATGCATTTTATATGAAAAAAGATATATTTTGCAGGGTTGAGGGCAGAATATTATGGCTTGAATGAGTCCTCCAAGTCTCATTGTGATGGACTGAATCTGAAGTGTGTCTCTCAGGCTCATGCTTTGACCACTTGTTTCTCAACAGTTTGAAATGCTTTAGAGGTCTGTGGAGCCTTTGTAGTGGGGCAGAGGCATTAATTAATGGAAAAGACCACATTTAACATTAAACATAGACTCCATTTCCAGAAGACCTTTGTTACTTGGTCAACTGATGTGAGTAGTGTCCACCAGATGAACTGACTACAAGTAAACTGTAATGTGTTACCTGTTATTAGGGATTGAAATCCCTCAGAAGCCATGAGTCAAAACAAGTGTTCTCACTCTGTCTCTATGTTGTCTGTCACGTTTTTGCATCAGAAAACAAAAACAAAAACAACAACAGCAAAACAATGATCATTATACACATACTAATATTATATGCATACACATATACATATATATACATATATGCATATACATATATGTTATACCTTTTGGAGGTTATTAGGTCCTGAGCACAACTTTGCCTTTTTGTCCTAGTCACTGGATTGATGTCATTATCATTAAAGTGGTTTAGATATCATGGAAATGGATTTTCTTGCAAAGTTGAAATGACACTGATTTCCTTGTGTTGTGCATGTACCAGCTTGACTCTTCACCATGATCTGATACATCATGAAAACCCTCACACAAATTTAGGTCCTCTCAGCCTTGAGAAATGTGATCCATTAATCTTTTAATATTACCCAGTATAATGTATTCAGTTGACTAGCATCATGAGACTGAATAAGTCATTAATACAGGTTTCCAAAATCAAGTCTATACTTTGATTTTGGAAATCTGTATTAACCTTATTTTTAGCAGAAGTTTAATATATTTACATAAAAGTATACACATCATAGATGCACAACTTAGGGAGTTATTGCAGTTGACCACACTAGTACCTTCCAAAAATAAAACAAAACAAAAAACAAAAACAAAAAAGACCAAAAAACAAAACAAAACAAAACAAAACCCTTTCTTAGTTTCTAAATCACTGACTCCATTATACTCATCAAAATAAAAAGTGCTCCCAGCCCCTAGAGGCATTATAGACGTGGTTTCTGTGTCACATGTACATGAGTAGGAGGCAGAAAGGAAAGAGGCCATATCTACATTTGGCGGTGTGACCTACAAACATCTGAATGAATAGTAACCTAACATTCCCAGAAATAAAATCAAGCCTGAGACCACCACCAGTTCAGCACCAAGGGACACAGAACAATGAACTAGACTGTGGTGACCACCAGCCTGGTACCAGGCAAGCACCAGATGGGTTCCCAGATCAGGAAGCAAGCTAGAAACAAGAAGAACCCTGACTAGCACCACAGACCCCAGGCAGATGGTCACTCAGGAGAGCTGGACAAGGAGCAAGCCTGAGACAACCACCAGACTCGTACTGTGGGGTTTGGACAAGAAGCTAGCCTGAGAGGAACACCAGTCTGGTGCCACTTAGACCTGGGAGTGAGAACATGCTGGTGATGACTCCTGCCAGATGCCATAATGTGCAATGCACAAGTGGAACATAGCACTCCTGAGACCACAACAGAGACAAGCCCAGACATCTACTCAGAGACCCTGGGCACTACTGATAGGAGAAAGTAAGTGGTGGAGAAATGGAAGAGAAAGAGAAACAGAAGGATTTGGACACAATAAAGACAGGCTGAACTGGATACTTGAGGATAGTAAGGAACAATCTGTTGTGAGTAGCTGGTTATGTCACCAGATATAGCTGACACCAGGGGCTATATCTGGTCTCCTGGCCCTGCAGCAGTGGTCTGTCAGCACCAAAAGCCACGTAGATATCCCTGGTCTGGGCTACCACCCAGGGACATGCTGATATCTGAGGGTTGTGCAGAGCTGGCCCACCCCCATCTGAGCATCATGGGATAACTGGACTTAGAGACATGACAGCAGATGAGCTAACTCTGCTGCTAGCCAGCTGCAGTACTTGGGAGAGCAGATCGTGAACATTTTTGGAGATGAAAGTGAGCTGGCCCCAAGGATGTGAGTTTGGGAGAGCTGGCCTACCACTCGTCTCCCTGTAGTGGCATGGACAAAGGAGAGATACTCTCCTCTCCTTCTCCCCTTAACACCCATAGCAGGTGGAAGACCTGGCTCTGGAGTCATGAGAGCAGCAGAACTGTCCCTGTCTCTCACATGTTGCAGCACTCTAGAGAGCAGGCCCTTCAACTCACTTGGGTAGCATATATAGCTGGCTGTGTATGTGGGGGTTGTAGGTGAGCCAGTCACGAGGGTGTGAGTGTGGGAGAGCCAACCCTGTTTTTGTTTACTTTGTGGTGGTTTTGGCAAAGGAGAGATCCCCTTCTCCATTTTGCCCTCACCACCAGTGGTGGACAGGAGATCTGGCCCCAATGGGGTCACAAGAACAGGAGAGCTGTTCCTGCTCCTGACATGCTATGGCACTCAGGAGAGCAGACCCTGCACCTCATCTTGGCAGCATTGTAGAGAATCCCTGGATGTGGAGGTTGCAGGTGAACCAGCTCCAAGAGTGTGAGCCCCGAAAAGCTGGTTCTTAGTATTGTACACTGAGTGTTGGCATTGGCCAGGAAGAGATTCCCTCCACTCTCTTTTGTCTTCACCGGAGGTAGTAGGTGGGAAAGTTGGTCCTGATGGGGTCATGAGACCAGGAGAGCTGACCAACACAATACCTGCTGAGGCACTCAGGAAGTCGGGCCCTGAACCTTACCTTGGTAGCACAGTAGAGCTGGCCCTGCATGTGGGGCATACATGCCCAGAACCAGGGTTTTGAAGTGGTCCACCCCAACTTCTACCCCATGAGTAAACTGCTGAAGTTCATGAAGAGGCCAGTTCTACAGACCCAATATTACAGGATCCACATGAAACAGAACAACAACAGGATATCTGAGAAGAATCCAAGTGAGGTTCCAGTATGGACAACATAGGAGAAGCCAGAGTCTTCATACCTGCCCATGGAGTAACTGTAATAAATATTTGGAAGAAAAAAAAAGTGGACAAAAGAGACTATTGTAGGACACAATGAGATACACTACAGCTTACACAATGAGATTTTTTTTTGTGTGTTTCTTTTTCTTTTTTTTTTTCTGTTCAAAGAGGTTGCAAGGGAGGAGGATGTGGCTGGTGGGAGGTGGGAGATGAGTAGGATCAGATTGCATGATGTGGAGTTTACAAAAAATAAGATATATAAAATTATGCTCCTTTCTTTAAAGACTGAAGTAAGTTTTCATATAAAGTATTTAGCTTTATATGAATAAAAATGTGCAGATGATAGCTTTGTTCTTTGATTGATACCTTTGTGTTTGTTCCTAAATCTCTGTAAGAAAGTTTAAATATATATTTATCTTTCAAATCTTTAAGCTGTAACTTTTGATTCTACCTCAACTGAGACATCATGAGTACATTATATCCTTTTCATTGTGTTTTCTTTTCCATATTCTTGACCTACAAGTATTCACTGTCTTGGAATGTGACTAGTTCCTTCAAACAGGTCCCATTATATTTTGATCACATTCCCCAGTTGTCTTCAAAGGAAACACTGACATTCATCCAGCAAATTGACCCAAGCAAAAATCAAGCCAAGCCAGTTTTATTCCTTGAATCATCTTCCAATTTACTAGTCAGTTTTATGACTTGTAAGTTTAGCTGCATTGCATTGACTCATCATCCAACAGGTGTGTCTCTCTCCAGCATCCACTTATTTAGTCTTCTCCCTTTCAACATGATAAAAATTACATCCCTTACAAAAAGATTTCTCCCTAGTATCAATCTTTATATGTTATTTTGTATATAATCTGTATATTTTGTGTGTATTTTGCAAATATCCTGTAATCTTAAGTAGCATGTACTTTATGTAGATGCTCAACACCGTCATAATCTTGTTTTGAATAGAGAAGGGAGATAAAGATTAGTCTTATCTGTAAAAGTAAGAAGGAATAACAACCTTATGTTGACTTTCTCACATCAAACAAGTAAAATCTGTTGATTTGTTGAGTCTTTTAGTACTTAAAGTATTAAGTAGCATGTATCTCCATTTTTTTCTTGAGTCAAAGTGATATATCCTGTGTTAGCTAAACACTATTTACTATTACTTGAGCTCTGGTCCTGACACTCAAACCTCATGGTTCTGTACAGTAAAGTTTTATTTATATTTGTATATTTATTAATACCTAACAGATACCTATAAAGTTCCTAAATCCTAAAACCCAAACTCTAATTCTAAAACCTATAATCTAACTAAGAATATATTAATACTTAAAATACTCTATATCTATAGAAAAACAGGTACTTAATACTAACTTAAGTTTCTTAAAAGGATATTATTCTCTCAGGTTAATTTTTGGTGTGGATATGGGTGGCTGGTTTCCACCAAATCTTTCACTCTTAAAATCTGTGAGTCTTAGTCATCAGATTTTTTTAAATTTCTTCAAGTTACATCTCAATCACAATCTCCTCCCTACTACCCCCTCCAGTCCCACCCTCCCACCCTATTCCCCATCAATCCCCCATCCTCTTCCCTTTTTTTTTTTTTAAAGTTTAAGGTATATTTTTTCCTCCCAACAGTTCCACATCCAGTTCAACAAATGGTACTTACTCTTATAACAATAAATACAATACAAAACAACAGAAATAAATAGGCCACAATTATGAGAGTTATATGGCTTAGCATACAATCCCAAAGTCCAGTCCATATCTATTTGGAACCTGACTTTAACATTTTACTATCTAACTATCTCCATGAGTTTAAAGTTCTATATCTAACTCAGCTTTCATACTAAATTGCCTCACAATTTTAAAAACATCTTCTTAGATCCAGAACACCCTCTTAATTCCTATACAACTCAAAATTTAACTATGAGACTCTAGCTTTCTATTCTTCAACAACCTCAGAGACTTGAGAGAGATAAATATATCTGATTATATAGGAAGTAAAGGGCCCGCAGCTACCAAAACTAAGAAATGACATACCAGTGGCTGCCTGGACAGTTCCTATTTTCTCTCCATACATTACACCATCAATCTTCAGCCGTTTGGCCACGTTTCTCTGACAGACATTGATTGTAGAGCAGGAATTATTAAGGACTTGCATACCCTGTCTTGGCAGAGCTAGGCTGTCGACTTACCTGCTTCCAAGTTTTGTCCTTTTTGGATAGCATTCTGTCTACAGTTGAAGCAAGCGGTTTTTCTTGCCAAGAGATAGGCTTGCCATGAATTTAATCATCTCCCACCAGAGATTCTTCAATGCTCATCTTCTACTTGGATTAGAATAGGGGGTGCTGTCAGGAGCTGGCATGTCTCAATATCAAAAAACCAAAAGTTAAGAAAACATCTTTGAATGCCATATTCTGCAGATCTCTTGAGGTTTTTGAAGATGCCTTATCTATCTCTAATATTTAGATAATCAAATATTGCTTGGCTCTTAGCAACTTGATTTCTGATTAGAAAATAACTGTAATAGACTGTCATAGTACCTAACAAAATGACAAGCTTGGATGACTATTAGTTTGCATTTCTTAACTATCCTAAAGAGATAGGACAATTGGTAGCAAAAGGCCGAAACTTCACATTTCATTTTTTTTTTTTTACCCCCTAACCCTTCCACCCACTCCTCTGGGGTGGAATGTCCCTACATAACAGTCCTTCACCCAGTTCAGAGGTAATATGAGGACCCAGTGAAAGAAAATATATAAGAAAATAAAAAATAAAAAGTCTATGTCCATGTTCCCTTTGGTGCATTGGTTGTAGTATTGATATCCTCTAATATATAGCTAAAATACTACTATAAGTGAATAGATGCCATGTGCATCCTTCTGAGTCTGGATTAGCTCAATCAGGATGAGCTTCTCTGGTTCCATCCATTTGGCTGCAAATTGCATAATTTCATTGTTTCTGATGCTGAGTAATATTCCAATGTGTAGATGTACCACAGTTTTTTAGTCCATTCTATGGTTGAGGGACATCTATGTTGTTTCCAGTTTCTAGCTATTACAAATAAGGCTGCTATGAACATAGATGAGGAAACTTCCTTATGATTCAGTGAGGAGACATTTGGGTGTATACCCAGAGGTGGTATGGCTGGGTCCTGAGACAAAACTATTCCAAGTTTTCTAAGATATTGCCAGACTGACCTCCATAGTGGTTGTACAAGCCTGCACTCCCACCAGCAATGGAGTAGGGTTCCCCTTTCTCCACACCCTCACCAGCATGTGCTGTCATTTGAGCTTTAGTTCTTAGCCATTCTGACAGGTGTGAGATGGAAACTCAGAGTCATCTTGAGTTGCATTTCTCTGATGATTTAGGGTGTTGAGCATTTCCTCAAGTTTCTCTCAGCCATTAGCGATTCCTCCTTTGTGAATTCTCTGTTTAGCTCTGTCCCCTATTTTTTGATTGGATTATTTGGTTTCTTGGCATTTAATTTCTTGAGTTCTTTGTATATTTTGGATGTTAGCCCTCTGTCAGATGTTGGGTTGGTGAATATTTTTTCCCAGACTGTAGGCTGCCATTTTGTTTGAATGACAGTGTCTTTTGCCTTACAGAAGCTTTTCAGTTTCATGAGGTCACATTTATTAATTGTTGGTCTCAGGTCCTGAGCTGTTGGTGTTCTCTTCAGGAAGTTGTCACCTGTGCCAATGAGTTCTAGGGTTTTTCCCACTTTTTCTTCTAGTAGATTTAGTGTGACCAGCCTTATGTTAAGATCTTTGATGCACTTGGACTTAATTTTATACAAGGTGATAAGTATTGGTCAATTTCATTCTTTTAAAAGTGGACATCCATTTGGACCAGCACCATTTGTTGAAGATGCTGTCCTTTTTCCATTGTGCGGTTTTGGCTTCTTTGTCAAAAATTAGGTGGCCATAGGGGTCTGGGTCCATTTCTGGATCTTCAATTCGAATCCATTGATCTACTGGTCTGCTTCTATACCAATACCATGCTGTTTTTACTGCTATTGATCTGTACTACAGCTTGAAATCTGGGCTGGTGATACCTCCAGATGTTCTTTTATTGTACAGGATTGATTTAGCTATTCTGGGTTTTCATTGTTCCATATGAAATTGAGAATATCTCTTTCCAAGTCTATAAAGAATTGTGTTGGTATTTTGATAGGAATTGCATTGAATCTATATATTGCTTTTGGTAGTATAGCCATTTTTATTATGTTGATCCTACCTATCCATGGGCCTGGGATATCTTCCCATCTTCTAAAGGCCTTTTCCATTTCTTTCTTTAAGGGCTTGAAGTTATTGTTGTACAGGTCCTTTACTTGCTTGGTTAGAGTTACCCCCAGGTATTTTATATTGTTTGTGGCTATTGTGAAGGGGGTTGTTTCCTGTATTTCTTTCTCAGCCCATTTGTTTGTTGTATAAAGAAGAACTTCTGATTTTTGAATTAATTTTGTATCCAGCCACCTTGCTGAAGGTGTTTATCAGCTGTAAGATTTCTCTGGTGAAATTTTTGGGGTCGCTTATGTATACTATCATATCGTCTGCAAATAGGGATAATTTGACTTCTTCATTTCCAATATTTATCCCCTTGATCTCCTTTAGTTGTCTTATTGCTCTAGCAAGAACTTCAAGTACTATATTGAAGAGATATGGTGAAAGTGGGCATCCTTGACTTGTCCCTGTGTTTAGAGGAAATGCTTCAAGTTTCTATCCATTTAATTTGATGTTTGCCACTGGCTTGCTGTATATTGCCTTTATTTTTTCTAGGTATGGTCCTTGTATGCCAGTTCTCTCCAGAACTTTTAGCAAGAAGTGGTGTTGGATTTTGTCAAATGCTTTTTCTGCATCTAGCGAGATTATCATGTGGTTTTTTTTCTTTCATTTTGTTTATATGGTGAATTACGTTAATAGACTTTCGTATGTTGAACCATCCCTGCATACCTGGGATGAAGCCTACTTGATCATGATGTATGATACTTTTGATGTGTTCTTGAATTCGGTTTGCTAGTATTTTATTAAGTATTTTTGTATCTATGTTCATGAGGGGGATTGGTCTGAAGTTCTCTTTCTTTGTTGGGTCTTTGTGTGGTTTAGGAATCAGGGTGACTGTGGCCTCATAGAATCAGTTTGGCAATATTCTTTCTGATTCTATTTGGTGAAAGAGTTTGAAGAGTATTGGTGTTAGCTCCTCTTTCAGGGTTTGGTAGTATTCCATGCTAAAGCTATCTCGTCCCGGGTTTTTGTTGGTTGGGAGATTTTTAATGACTGTTTCTATTTCCTTAGGGATTATAGGGCTGTTTAATCTGTTAATCTGGTCTTGATTTAGCTTCAGTAGGTGGAATCTATCAAGAAAATTGTCTATTTCACTTACATTTTCAAATTTGGTGGAGTATAGATTTTTAAAGTAGGACCCATATATTCTTTGGATTTTCTCAATGCCTTTATTATTTCTCCCTTTTCATTTCTGATTTTGTTGATTTGGACTTTTTCCATCTACTTTTAGTTATTTTGGCTAAGGGCCTGTCTATTTTGTTGATTTTCTCAAAGAACCAACTCTTAGTTTCATTGATTCTTTGTATAGTTCTTTTTGTTTCTAAGTTGTTGATTTCAGCCCTAAATTTGATGATATCCTGCCTTCTGCTCCTCTTGGGATTGTTTGCTTCTTTTTTTCCAATTCACCCAGTTTACCTGTTAATTTGCTAATATGAGCTTTCACAATTTTCTTTTTGAAGGCACTTATTGCTATGAACATTCCTCGTAGCACAGCTTTCATGTGTCCATGGTGGTCTGATAAGATACAAGGGGTTATTTCAATTTTCTTGTATCTGTTGAGGCTATCTTTGTGTCCAACTATATGGTCGATTTTGGAGAAGGTTCCATGTGGTGCTGAGAAGAAGGTGTATTCTTTTGTGTTTGGGTAAAACGTTCTGTAGATATCGTTTAGGTCCATTTGGTTCATGATCTCTGTTAGACTTATTATTTCTCTGTTTGGCTTCTGTCTTGATGATCTGTCCATTGTTGTGAGTGCGGTGTTAAAGTCTCCCACTACTACTGTGTGGGGATCGATGTGCAATTTAAGTTTTAGAAGCGTTTCTTTTACAAATGTAGGTGCCTTTGTATTTGGGGCATAGATGTTCAATATTGAGATGTCCTCTTGATGAATATTTCCTTTAACGTGTATGTAAGGCCCTTCTCTGTCTTTTTTTTATTAACGTCAGTTAGAAGTCTATTTTGTTTGATATTAGGATGGTTACTCAAGCTTGCTTCCTGGGTCCATTTTCTTGGAAAACCTTTTCCCAGCCCTTTACTCTGAGATACTGTCTATCTTTGATAGTGAGATGTGTTTCTTGTATGCAGCAAAAAGATGGGTCTTGTTTACGGATCCAGTCTGTAAGTCTGTGTCTTTTTATTGGCGAGTTGAGTCCATTGATGTTGATGGATATTAGTGATCAGGGGTTGTTATTTCCCATTATTTTGGTATAGGTGGTCATCCTGGCTTCTTTTGGTTTAGTTGCTTGGAGTTTTCTATTTCCTCTATTTTCTTGCATGTAGTTATCTTCTCTGGGTTGGAATTTTCCTTCTAGGATCTTCTGTAAGGCTGGGTTTGTGGGTAGATATTGTTTAAATTTGATTTTTCATGGAATATCTTGTTTTCTCCATCTATGCTGATAGAGAGTTTTGCTGGGTATAGTAGTCTGGTTGGGCACCTATGTTCTCTCAGGGCCTGTAGGACATCTGTTCATGTCGTTCTAGCTTTTAAAGTTTTTGAGGAGAAGTCAAGTGTAATTCTGATGTGTTTGCCATTGTATGTGACTTGACCTTTTTCTCTTACAGCTCTTAATGCTCTTTCTTTGTTCTGTACATTTGGAGTTTCAATTATTATGTGGTGAGAGGAGTTTCTTTTCTGATCCAATCTGTTTGGTGTTCTGTAAGCCACTTGGATTTTTATTGGCATCTCTTCAGGTTTGGGAAGTTTTCTTCTATGATTTTGTTGAAGATATTTCCTGGACCTTGAAGTCGGGAGTCTTCTCTTTCCTCTCTGCCTATAATTCTAAGGTTCTGTCTTTTCAATGAGTTCTGGATTTCTTGGATGTTGTGGGTGAGAGTTTTTTTAGCTTTCTCATTTTCTTTGGATGTTGTACTGATTTCTCCCATCTAATCTTCCATGCCTGAGATCCTGTCTTCCATCTCTTGTATCCTATTTTTGGTACTCATATCCATAGTTCCTGTTGTCTTCCCTTGATTCTCCATTTCCACTTTTAACTCTGACTGTGTTTTTTTTTATTGTTTTTATTTCCATTTTCATGCCTTGAATGATTTTATTAGTTATGTACATTTCCTGATCCAATTTGCTTGTCTTTGCCTGGAAGTCTTCCATTGTCCTGTCTTTTTCCTGTTCAAGTTTAGCCACCTTGTTTTGGAGCTCTCTAATGGTATTATCCATTACTTTTGCTTTTGAAATTGTGGCTTCTTTGAATTCCTTCATAGATTTAAGTTCTTCTTGAAGGGACTCTATCACTTTTTATAATATAGAATTGTCATCATTTTCATGTGTTTCAGCTGTGGTGTGGTGTTCAGGATTGGATGAGCTAGCATAGTTGTGTTTTGTTGGAGTCATGTTTCCCTGATTTCTGTTTTTTCTGGGACCTTTGTCCATTTGGATATTCTTAGCTATCTGCTCCTGTTGTCTTCTGGGTTTGGATCCAAAGGGGTTGCTTTGGTGTAGCAAATTGCCTGACTCCACCCCTGTAAGATGAGTCATCTGGGAATTGGGAACCCCCACCATGACAGATGCTGGGTAAGATCCACTCTAATACCCAGTGGGCAGATTTGGACCCCACACAGGGTTACTCACCAGCCTACTGGGCCCCCCAGATCCCATGCAGTTGTTCTGGCTATTTAACAAAATGTTGCGGACCCATGGGAGTGCCACACACTCTTAGCGGCATGCGGCTCGGTTGGCACACAGGGGCTGAGGGCTCCACAGACATCAGCCCAGTAGCCAGCTGTTCACTGCTGCATTTGGAAAGCCCAGACATATCTGTGTGCCCCCAGAGGGGTGCTGGACAGGCTCCCATATTGGATTTACAGTCATCAGGAAAAAAAATCCTGCAGCTGAATTGAGCTGCAGGATATCCTTCCAGCTGCAGATTACGTTCCACTGCAGTGTACAGGAACTTGGACGACAGTGACGCCATTTGCCAGTATCCAAATACAGCTCCATATACACATAGGCGGGACTGTGAGAGTGGCAAGACTACAGGGGGTAAAGGCGGATTTTCCCACCACAGGGTCCAACCCTGGGCAAACTGAGGTCTTTATTATTATTATCAGACTTTTTTGCTAGTACAGGCCCTTCAGTTGGGGATCCAGAGCTTAAGTATATATAGCTCCACCCCCCTGGATCAGTAAAGTTTCCACCTGGGAGGCAGTGCTGAATGACTCACCTTAGTCATCAGATCTTAAGGCCAGTTTATCCATTTGATCTATTTCAACCATTGAAGTGGGGTGCCCTTTTAATCAGCCAAAAATTGCCTCTATGGTCCTAGGGCTCAATTGTTTGCAAGATGAAAACTTTCTTGGGCTTACCTTCCTATGCTCTGGGGTTCCAAGGACTCTGCTCCAGTATTTTGGCCGACCAATGCTCTGAGACCAGCATTCTGGAGCACCAGGGAGGGTCTGGCTTTACTTTTTCTCCTAGCATGGACTCCTGGCAGGTAGGTGGAAAACAGTTATTCAGCATGGCAGAGTGTGGTCTTTGCTAGAGGAAGACAAGGAAGAGGTAGGGCTGAGTCTCATAGGCTTCCAATTTTAAATCCATTGTGTTACAAGGTGTCTGTAATGATCTTAGTGTGAATTCTGGCATCTCATTGCCATAGTTCCTGGTAAGCTTTCCATGGCATGCCCCTCCAACAGTGCATTCACAATCCCATGATCATCTGCTCTTGGTGGGCTTTCAGGGCACTCCCTTCAATAATGATCACATCCAGACATAATTGGTAATTGGATCTGCCCATACCTTTCACCTAAGATGACAAACTTCCAAAATCCCTATTCTGGCAAAAGCTACACAACTTCATTAACCTACCACATGGTTTTCTGTGAGGTTACTAAATATTTCCTTTTCTGCTTAGAATTTGATAGTGATATGAAGAAGCAATCCATTATTTGATTCTTGATTTTTCTTCTTGATTTAGGAATGTAGATCCAATTGCACAGTCACAGTTCAGTTTATCTATGATGGAAACCATTTGTGGGCCTCTGTATATTCCACTTCCACTCTCTAAGTATAAATGTGGCTTTACTTCTTATAGTTCCTTTTATTCTTTATTAGATAAATATAAAACTGTTTCACCCAAGTGCCTATTTGGTAATTACTGTACTCCTACTCTATATTGATTAATACCCTATTAACTCTCACACACAGATCTTGTGAAATTATCTCATGTTAACTCTGTCCCCCATTAGAATTATTCATATCTGACCAAGGCCACCATTTATCTCTAACCATTATGTCCTTAGTTCAGTCTATCTATGTACACTCTCTGTCTGTTGCCACTTCTGTTAGTTTTTTTATTTCAATCACCTGAATTAAAAGTGTTAACAATTTCTAGAAGACTCTTTTATATTCTCCCTGTACCAGAATACATTGGCTGCAATCTCATTGGAAAATAATTACTCTTTATTATAAAGTCAATAAAAAATAGAATCAGTTTTATAGTACAAGTTCCTCATTGTATTTAAATTTTACTTTTGAAAGCTATATGCAATCAGAACATTTTCAAGTCTACATTTCAAATCTTTTGAAAACAATGTTGCTCCCCTCCTTAAGTAGACATCCCATTATTGAACATAAATATTTTTACTTAAACTTGATAATTATTAACACATAGAATTCATTGTTATATTTCCATGCATTATGCATTGATTATATCCATTCTCCCCACATTAACCCTCCTCACATTTCATAACATGCTTCTAATTTGACATATTTTAGGTACAATCATCTTAGGTGGAGTCTTTTTTATTATCTATCAAAAATGTTGATCATATAGTCAATAAAGTTATTCTTTTAAAAACTGAGTTTTCCATTAGAAAAAAAATAGTTTTAGGCATCTATTCACTTATAGTAGGATTTTAGCTATATAGTAGAAGTTATTGATACTACAACTAACACACCAAAGGGAACTTGGACATAGACTTCTTATTTTTTATTTATTTATTTATTTATTTTTTATATTTTTTCTGTTTTTTAGTCTTTTTATCTATTTGTCTGATTATTTGTTTGTTTGTTTTTTTAGTTCTCTTTCCTGAGACACTTTTCACTGGTGATACTGCCTCGTAGACCCCCAATGAATGAGGATGCTCTTTGCCCTCATACGACCTCTCAACAGAGATGAGGGACTGTTATATAAGGACACCCCACCCCAGAGAAATGGGATGGAAGGGTCAGGAGGTAAAGAAAAAAATGAAATGTGATGTTTTGGCCTTTTACTACTCATTCTCATAAACTGTTTAGGATAATTAAGAAATGCAAACTAATAGTTATGCAAGCCAGTCATTTTGTTAGGTACTATGACAGCCTATTATAGTTATTTTCTAAGCTAATCAGAAATAAAGCTGCTAAGAGACAAGCAACATCTGCTTGCCCTAATATAAGAGATAGATAGGGCCTCTTCAAAAACCTCAAGAGATCTGCAGAATATGGCATTTAAAGATGTTTTCGTAACTTTAGATTTTTTTATATCGAGACATATAAACTCCTGACATCACCCCCTATTCTACCCCAATCAGAAGATGAAAATTGAAGAATCTCCAGTGAGAGATGATTGAATTAGTCACAAGCCTATCTCTTGGTAGGAAAAGCCCCTTTCTCCAACTGTAGACAGAATGCTGTCCAAAAAGGACAAAACCTCGAAGCAGGTAAGTCGACATCCTAGCTCTGTCAAGACAGGGTAGGCAAGTCCTTCATAACCCCTGCTCTATAATCAATGTCTGTCAGAGAAACTGGGCCAAATGACTGAAGATCGATTCTGTAATGTATGGAGAGAAAATGGGAACTGTCCAGGCAGCCACTGGTATGTCATTTCTTAGTTTTGGAAGCTGCAGGCCCTGTACTTCCTATAAAATCAGATATATTTATCCCTCTCAGGTCTCTGAGGTGGTTGAAGAACAGATAGCTAGAGTCTCATAATTAAATTTTGAGTTGTTTAGGAGTCAAGAGAGTATTATAGATCTAAGAAGATGCTTTTAAAATTGTGTTGCATGTTAGTATGAATGTTGAGTTAGATATAGAACTTTAAACTCATGGAGATGGTTAGATAGTAGCATGTTAAAGCTCTTTAACATCTTTGAATGTTATAATTCATCAGAAAATAAATGGTGAAAATCTGTCATTGTGGACTTAAGAAAAAATAATTGTGATTAAATAATCACAGACTAATAGTGATTCACTTTTGTTATTAAAAGCACTCATCTCATTAACCTACACATTGATTCACAGACCAGAGCCTTGTAGTTGACACTTTTCTCATTCATAGGGAAGACTAGGAAAGACATAATTTAAGAGTGATAAGAATTTAGCTGATCTAGATATTTGTATATTTTCTAATACACTGAGTTAGTAAAACCTGGGAGATACAGAATATTCTTTAACTGATATAATAAAGTACCAACATCCAAGGCTTAGGAGAGCCACCCTTAAAGAAAATGGCACAGAGTTCTTTGTAAAACTAAATTCAAACAAAAATAATGTCATGACTATACTATCAGTGTGAAGATTAATTAATTCCTCACACAAGAGCAAAACAACAATGACACATAATATATGAGGATAGTCACAATTTTAATAGCATTCCACAGCCTGAGCGTGCATTGACTGTCCAGCTGTGACTGCTTGGCTAATGCTGATTCAGGTCCTCTAATTTCCCACACAAAATTGTCGCTTTCCTTTAGACAGAGGACACTTGTGACCTTCCCCAGTCATTTAACCCCTCTCTGTTTTCCTCATCTTGAAAATAATAGTGCCATAATCAACATGACTCTCATGGGAGGCAACGGATGGTTCCTCCATTGCTTTTAAAGATGTTTTATGTAAAGCAGTGTGAGTGCTTCCAAGCATGCTGTGGTGTAATGAGAATTTTTCTTATTAGAAGTCATAGTGAGAGGTTAGGTAGCTGACTACACGCACAGGGTATAAAGGAGTCAAATTATCTGCTTTGGCCCCATGTGATTTGACACATATACGTTCTACATCTAGGCCTGATATGCTGGCTCAGAAAGTTTCATGAAGCTGATTGCCATTGGTGAAAATGAGTGAGAATCATTAGATATTTTTGGAAGAATACAATAAAAGTATCTTTGAATAACTTTATTTTTCTTTTTTCTTGGGTTTCCTTTATTGTATTTCAAAGAGATGATTCCAAACATCCAGATTTTAATTTATTAGTTGCATTTCAAATAATAAAAGTCTTTTAAAAGGTAACAGAAATACATGAAGTAGGGAAAGGGATGAGGAGGTATGTGTGTCAGACTATGGGGTTTTCTGGAAGAGTTGGGAGGGGAATAGATATATTCTAATTATAAAATATTCATATATAAATTTACTAAATTATATCTAAAAATGCATTTGATTAAGGATTCTTCTTTTCTGATATGATATGATATCTTTCTTCTCTTCTAATATGACCTCAAAACAGGTTCCTGGTGGAATACATCTCAAAATTACATGATATACTTACTTAAATTTTAATTTGCAGGAAAAATAATGGTAATATTCTTTGATAACACCTATGAAGGGGAATAAAAGCTGCTTTCACCTGCAGAATTGTTATAATTTGAATTCTGGGAACATACCAGAATAAATGAATCTGATACCAGAGCTTGTTCAGTTTTTTATGAGAGTAGTGCAGGTCATTGTCAATGGTCACTCCATGGTCAATAGGTTTGTGTTAAACTTTAGGACTTTTGTGTTTGGTATGTCACCAAAACTTCAGTGTAGTGATTAGCTTTTAACTGAGAGTACTGGGGACACATATTGTTTTAGATAGTTCAGCATTTTTCCAGTCCTTCCAATAACAACTTCTTGAGTTATTTCTGAGAGCTATTTAATGTATGTGATTCAGATGGTGCCAAACCTGCTCTGGAAATTCAGAAATGGACTCACAGCTTAGGCACAGTCAAGAGCAACATAAGTACTTTAGGCTTTACTGGAATTACTGAAAAACTTTCCAGGATGGCAATCTGAATTGGTAGTTGAATGTACTTAAAATAATTTGCATACAAATTAAAACATAATGAAAATAATTAAAATAAATTCCTTATATTTTTAGTTATAAGCCTAGCCTTTAAGGGGAAATAGAATAGACATCATGGTGGATTGGCCAGGGGGACATGATGGTCTTGACAATGGTTGGGGTGAGGGTAGGAACAGGAGGGTTAAGGTTGTGGGGAGGATAAAAAAATAAAGTAGTAGGAGAGACAACTGAATTTTGGGGGTGCATCTCTGACATGAGCTAGAAACCTAGAGCAATTTAAAAAAATCCCAGGAATCTACGAGGGTGATCCTAGCAAAGATTCCTACCAACGAGGGATGTGGAACCTGAACTGGCCTTCTCCTGTTGCCAGACAAGATGCCCAGTGGAAGGATTGGGACACCAACTTAGCCACAATACCTTTGACCTACAATTTGTTCTGCCTACAAGATGTATAGTGGTAAAGATGGAACAGAAATTGAGGTAGTAGCCAACCAATGACTGGTCCAGCTTTAGACCTATGCCATGAGAGGGAGCCCATCTCTGACATTGTTAATGATAGTCTCCTATACTTGCAGGGAGAAGCGTATCATAATTGTCATCAGAAAGGTTTCACCCAGTACCTGATGGAAACAGATGAAGAGACCCACACCCAAATATTATGTAGAGCTTAGGAATCCTGTGGAAGAAGGAGAGGAAGAGTTGTTGGAGCCAGAAGGGCCAAGGGCATCAAGAGAAAACATACAGAATCAACTAATCTGGGCCCATAGGGACTCACAAAGGCTGAACTGCCAATCAGGGAGCATGCACAGAATTGATCTAGGGCCTTTGCACAAATGTAACAGTTGTGTATAGTTTGGTCTTCATGTGGGATTCCTAACAGTTGGAGCAGAGGCTGTCTCTGACTCTGTTGCCTGATTTTGGAACTCTTTCCTCCTGGCTGTCTTCTCCAGACTCAATAAGAGAAGATGTGCTTAGTCTTACTGCAGGTTGATATACCAAAGCTGGTGGATATCTATGGGAAGATAAGTGCATCATGGTGGGGTGAAGGTGGAGGAAAGGACTGAGAGAAGAGGAGGGAGAGGAAACTGTAGTCAGGATGTAAAGTAAAGTAATTAATTAAAATAAAAAACCCTGATCAAACACAAGATCTACCTATTTTCTGAAAATATAAAATCTGTCTAGAGACATAAATGAGTTAATGACAAGGTTCTTAAATACATTAGAACACCCAAAAGAAGCCCTTTTATTGTCTTACCATTTCTGTTGTATAAATAAATATAAACAAATATATGGCAGCTCATTCCCTTATCCTGACCCGCAACACCAACAGGCATTCCCTAGAAACCCACAGACCAATCTGGACAGAGAAACAGGCAGTATAACTGTGAATCTTCACTGCTCCCTCTTCTCTTTCAAATTCAATTCCCTAGTTTCAGTCCCAGATCTGAAGACCAACAGTTTTCAAGACAACATGTGTCTACTAGAGATTAGCAATGCTAGCACAGGCCCTGGAAATTGCTACATAGCTGAAGCACAAGACCAAGACTTTTAAATACCCTTTATGAGTAGATATAGCTCCTTAAGAGGAAATGAATAAAATCCTTAAAGAAATCTATGGAAACACAACCAAACAGTGGAAGGAAATAAATAAAACAATGGAGACCTGAAAGTAAAAATAGTATTAGCAAGAAAATCCAACCTGAGGCATTTCTCGAAATGAAAGATTCAGGAATAAATCATGAACTTTAGAGGCAATCTTCACGAATAGAATACAAGAGATGGAAGAGAAAATCTCAGGCATTGAAGACACTATATAAGAAATGGATATTTGGGTAAAAAATGTATTAAATCTAAAATAATCTTGACACACACCACCCAGAATATGTAGGACACTGTGAAAAGAGAAAACTTAAGAATAATAAGAATAGAAAAGTAGAAGAAACCTAGCTCAAAGACACAGAAAATATTTCCAACAAATCGTACAAGAAATATTCCCTAACATAAAGTAGTTGCCTATGAAGGTACAAGAAACACAGAATACCAAGTATACTGGAAAATAAAGTCCTCTCTGTACATAATAATCAAAACAGAAAATGTGAAGAAAAAAGAAAGACTATTAAAAGCAAAACAACCAAGTAACATATCAAGACAGATCTATCAGAATAACACCTGACTTCTCAATACATACTCTAAAAGTCAGAAGGGCTTAATTAGATTGTTGTACAAATTCTGAAAGACCACAGATGCCAGATCAGGCTACTATACCCAGCAAAACTTTCATTTATAACAAACAGATGGGGAAATGAGATATTTCTAGATAAAACCAATATCTTGAATATCTATTTACAGAAGGCACTAGAAGAAAACTTCCATGCTAAAAAGCTTAACCACACCAAGAAACACAAGAAGTAAACAATCAAAAAAGGAGAAACACACATACACATACCCATACTACAACAAGAACAAAATAACAGGAATCAATAAACACTGCTTATTGATATCTTTCAATATTACTGTTATCAACTCTTCAATAAAGATACAGAGAAATAGGTTGGATGCAATAACTGGTTTCATCAATCTGCTGCATTCAAGAAACACACCTGAACATCAAATATACCTAAATAGTATTTACAGAACATTTCACTCAAACACAAAAGAATATACCTTCTTCTTATCTCATGGAACATTATCTAAAACTGGCATATCCAGACAAAGATATAAGAAATTTGAAATAACACGCCACATTTTATCTAACCACCACAGATTAAAAACAGATATCATCAATAACAATACAATGGAGAGCATCTCATAGGCATATACCCAATGGACACTTCATCCTACTACAGAGACACTTGCTGAAAAATATTCATTGCTGCTCTTTTCATAATATCC
>CAJQZJ010033894.1:3558870-3579943 GCA_907164525.1 Lophiomys imhausi
ATACAAAGATCTATTCAATTGTGGTTAAATATACTCTTAATTATGTATCAATATACAAAGATCAATGCCTATGTAGCCCAATACAATCTTAATATTACGTCCATATACAAGGGTCAATACCATTGTGGCCAACTGTAACCTTAATTTTGTATCAATATACAAAGATCAATACCGATGTAATCCAATACAATCTTATTTTTGCACAATAAACAATGGTCAATACCACTTTAGCCTAATAAACTACTAATTTTGTATTTGCTTCAGGAGAAGTACTACCTAGCCCCCCACCCCCAAAAAAAGAGGGCAATTGTCCCAGGGTTGGGATTGGGGCAGGGCTCTGTTCTTATCTTTCCAGGAGAATCGAAGCATCCATTAGGGGAGCCCGGGGACGGCTGGACAGCGGAAACCTCAGCAGAGAGGAGAATCAGGCACCAAGGAGGACGAGTGACCCAGTTGATTCTGCCTAGCAGACTTCCTCAATAGCTGTCTCCATTGGGGGCCTGCAACTAGGGCAATCCAATGTCGCTGGGACCGTTCAGCTCTACACAATGCCCCGGCCGGAACCTCAGTGAAGCCTGCAAGATCAGCTTCTGCCTACAAACCCCTTAGGTCATCTAAACAGCTGAGAACAGAAGGACTGAACATAAAAGGAGTGTACTAACATTTTTAACCATTTTTTCCATTTGGGTTCGGGCCCCAAACAGGTCTACTAAGACCCAAATCAGCAGGAAGTCACTTTAAGAGAGCAACGTCCCATGCCCAGAGGGTGGGGAGGGTGTTTCTCCGCCCTTGTTTTTGGTTATTTGAAGGATAACTGAAAACTCCGATATTTAGGGGAAGAGATTACAAGCTGAAAAATGGTCCTGTTTAATGGGTTTTGGAGGTTAGCCCCAGGGACTTCCTACTTTTCCTTTTCTGTATCCTTCTTCCTCTCCTATATAGGAGTGCATAGGCTTGAGAAAAATGAGATATAGACAGAGCACAGGAAGGTCCAAGAAGAAGGGGCAGATTATTGAATATGCCCTTATACCTTTGTATATTGCTATTATTATTTCTGATAAAAGTTTTACAAACTGCCTGCCTCAGTCCAAACAATTGTGGAAGTTAAAGAAGTTAGATAGTTGATAGAAAACATATAGCTGTATGTAGTAAATCCTCTTCCCAAACATTGTGTATCTCATTAGGAGACAGGCCTGAGACAGATTTATGACCTCAGCGTTCATTCTAGAGATCATAAGACCAAACTCCAGGTATGCGATAAAACCAATTAGGACCCTATACTCCCCATAAACTCAAGAGATAATGAGGTTACCAGGAAATGCCTAATTTGAGTACAAATCTTTATGACAAAATACACAAACTGTTTTGTTATAATTCCTTATACCTTGTGAGGTTTGACATAATATACTGTTTATCTTAAACTTAACTTGTGTATAGAAAGGCAAAATTTAATTGAGTACTAAAATGTGCTTTGTTAAGTGCCCTCCTAATGCAATGGTTTTATCTGTCCTTGTGATAAATCCCTTTTAACTATGAAGTAATTCTTTCTTTGAGGTAAAGCGCCCTTGCTCAGGGTATAAAAAGAATGGTAACCACATTAAAATTGTTGTTTCATCCTAGCTTCGTCCATTTCTTCTTTTTGGTGTGAGTGTGTGTGAAAAAGTCCCTCTGTTCTCATCCCTTTCTTATTATTTTCATATAACTCATGGATCAGGTGAAAACCTTGGAGCTCCACCATCAACTTTTGAGATAAATTGGTCAAAATGTAGTTTAGTCTGCTGAACACTCAGTAGGTGGCCTGCAATTAATTACAAAACAAAGGCTGTTTTTACCACATGCTCAGCTTACAGCCCCCACTGAAGGAAAAAAAAATGGTCATTTTCACTCTGGTAGTCAGCAGCAAGACTTGCTCTGAGCTACAGAGGAGAATAGGCATGTCTCTCTCTCTCTCTCTCTCTCTCTCTCTCTCTCTCTCTCTCCCCGTCCCTCTCCCTTTCTCCTTTCTCTTTTCTAAACTAACCAGCATTATTGGCTGTCTCTTGCAACCACCGAATTTAGAGGGTTTCTGAAAGAAAAACGTCAGTCTCTAAGAGTTGTGACTGACCCCTATCGCGGATCACGTACTTTCAGTGGTTTTGTGGATGTCAAAGGCTGGTCCTTGACATTAATTGTTCTGGTAATGGGTTTTATCTAATTGAGTTGTTGGCCAAAGGGGTCTCATGGAAATCCAAAACACCCAGGCTATTGATAAGACAATAGGTTGCTTTCCACAAACTGAAGGCAAAGATTTTGCTGAAGACAAGACCTACATAACTTATTAAACTTCTAGAAATCAAGCTTGTGCCTACATAGAACCCTTAGTGCTAGTATCTGTGATACAGGAAGATGCTCTGAATGCTACTCAAAGAGAGGCATAAACACCAACCCAGCCACAAACCATTCAGTCTACAATGTTGCCCTGCCTACAATAAATGCTAGTATAATGGTACCACAAAGCTTGTAGAAAGAACCAACAAATACCTGATTTTACTTAAGACCTATTCCATGAGAAAATAAACAGCACTTAAGTCAGTTTGAGTGACTAAGAGTCTGATATTAGATAGGCCAGAAACTTAGTGTAAAACCAAATATCTTACTAAAAGAATGTGGCAGTAAAATGACCCCTATGATACTCTTATATACTCATAAAGCAATTCCTAGTCAGCCATTATCATGGAAATTTGCTCCTATAACAGATGTGCAGAGATTGAGACACCTTTGAACATCTAGCCATAAACTAGATGTCTCCATCAAATTCTTCCATTTGAAACTCAAGGACCTGTGCTGAAGTTGGGCCAAAAGAGTGTGAGAGACCGAAGAATTAGAAGACTCTAAGGAATCAAGGTTTTCTAAATCACAGGGTTGGTGAACATATGAATTCACAGAGACTAGAGCAGCATGAAAAGGGCCTGCAAGGGTCTGATTTAGATAGGGTAGCCCTAGAATTGAGAGAACTGGACACATGCTCTCATCACTTACCCAGTAGCTGTCTCCAATTGATAGCTACTTGCAAATGAAAATTTAGTTTCCCTCCAAGGGAGTCTTACTGGGGATATGTACTACTCTAAAGGGTTGGCTGTATGTCCAAAGGTAGATGGTCAACAGAATACAATCTCAATGGTATTTTTGGAAGTTTCTAATCTCATACGGTAAAGTTGCTGCTTTAAAAAATATATTTTACACACACACATACACACACACACACACACACACACACACACACACACACACACTAACTGTTTTCTCTCTTTTTCTACCCTACAAGTGGTTGTGTATCTATTATGGCTTCTAGTTTTATGTTTTATAACATTACTGAGGGTGTGACTGAGTCAGTCCCTCTGATCTGTTTCTTGTGCCTTTTTCTTGGGTTCTTTTCTTTCTGTGTCTTTTGTCCTAGTCCAGTATGTTAGTTTTTGTTTAATCTTACAGTATTATAGTTTAGTTTATTATGTTCCATTAGAAGTCTTATTAACTTCTACAAAAACACAAACAAGAGATGGGTCTGGATGAGAGGAGAGGTGGAACAAATTATGAGGTCTCTCTATTCCTCCCCCTCTCTTATATAGGGCTCTAGAACTCTACCTAATGTTTGATTGTGTGTCTCAGCAGCTGTTTTGATCTGCTGCTGGGTGGAATTTCTCTTAGGATAGTTATACTAGCTTCCTGTTCCTTTGAGTCTGTAGGTTGTAGGATAGTTATCCTGTACTAAATAGCTAAAATCCAGTTATAAGTTAATACATGCCATGCATACCCTTCTGGCTCTGGGTAAGTTCACTCAGGATGAGCTTACCCAGCTCTATCCATTTAGTTACAAATAGCATGATTTCTTTGTTTTTGATAGCTGAGTAGTATTCTGTTGTGTAAATGTACCACAATTTTTTAAAATTCATTCTTCATTGAAGGGCATCTGTGTTGTTTCCAGTTTCTAGCTATTAAAAATAAAGCTGCTATGAACATAGCTGAGGAGATGTCCTTGTGGTTTGTTGAAGAATCTCTTGGATATATTCCTAGGAGTGGTATGGCTGGGTCTTGAGGTAGAACTATTCCCAGTTTTCTGAGATATTGATAGACTGATTTCCAAAGTGGTTGTACAAGTTTGCACTCACACCAGCAATGGAGAAGTGTTCCTCCTTCTCCATATTCTTGCCAGAATGTGCTATTATTTGAATTTTTGAATTGCGTTTCCCTGATGACTAAGGATGTTGAACATTTCTTCAAGTGTCTCTCAGTCATTAGAGATTCTTCTTTTGTAAATTCTTGATTTAAATCTGTACCTCATTTTTTGGTTGGATTATTTGGTTTCTCAGTGTTTAATTTCTCGAGTTCTTTGTAAAGTTTGCATAGTAACCCTCTGTCAGATGTGGGGTTTGTGTAGATATTTTCCAAATCTTTAGGCACCATTTTGTTTTAATGAAAGTGTCCTTTGTAGCACATATTTTTAATTTCAGCACTCAAGAAGCAGAGACAGGAGGATATCTCTGAGTTCAAAGTCAACCTGGCCTACATAGTGAGTTCCAGGCCAGCCATAGTAAAACTTTGTCTCAAAAACAAGCACAAGTTTGGCACCCACTAGTGAGACTAGAAACAGTCACCAGCAATATAAGTGAATCCATCTTGGCCAAAGATGCTTATGAGCAAAATTTGGGTCATGATACAATGTTTATGATAAAAGAATTGCCTTAGCAAGATATATCTATATACATCCATCCATCTATCTATCTAGTAGAGGAATTTTAATCAAGCAACATGGCACTCTGACAAAGAATCTCATCCAAAGACCTAGGTCTACATGATTTGTGTAGAACACAGACATGCCCTTAGCCCACACCTTTAATCCCTCTGCCTGAAATTTAGTACATACTTTTTATCACAAACAATGATATTTAATTGAAAGGCTGACAAAGGGACAAATCAGAAAAAGATTTAACAGGATGAGTAAGAGATAGGATAAATCCAACTCTCACAAGAACAGACAAGATAGAGAAAGTACTTAAGAGCAGTGAAGAGAGGGCGAAACAGAGTTTGTGGAGGCAGTAGTGTTCTGGAGTACAACACAGTTTGGCACAGTTTGGTGTGGTTCAGTTGACTGCAACTGAGTTTGTGCAGTTCAGTTCATGGAGTTCACAGTGAGTTTTTCCAAGCAGAGCAATTCAGTGAGAAGTAAAGAGAAGCCAGTTTATCAGTCAGCTTCGGAAGGAATTTTGAGCTAGAACAACTGAGCTGAACCAGCCAACCAGAGTTCAGAAAGAATGAGAAATACTGAACTTATTCAGCAGTATGTCTCAGAGACTGAAAACATTCTAGCCTAGGTTAACAGTTGGAGGCTAGAAATGGATGCCTTGATTAGATGCACAGGGAGGCTAGAAGTTTCCAGCCCTTGGCCTATGGATAGTTAGATAGAAACACTCTGGGCTCAGCCCAAGCTATACTTTTGTAAAGCTTGGGTAAGGCTCTCATCTCATCCCCTCATCTGAGGAAATAAAAAAAAAACATATCCAGTTAACAATAATAAATATGTAGATATAAATGGAAGACAGTGATACCTCAAAGATACTTATTTTTTCTTTATGCTATGAAGTTTTTTCTTTATGCTATGAAGAGTACTAAATAATGTACAGTGCAATTAAAATATTCAATCTTGTTACAAATTTGTGCATACAAAATATTTTCCATAGTGGCTGGCAAGTATATACTCAGTAAGATTTGTTTGTGCTGAATCCATCTGGGTCAGCATAAAACAGTTGCAGAACCTCACTGACACTACATCTCTAAAAATCGAGGGTAGCAACCATGACAACCTGCAATAGAATATTTTCCTTGCAATAACAAGTAGCTTTGGGAAACAGAAAAGATGATGTTCATCCTACCAGAACTCACCATCCCCTGGAAGGTTTCTGGGCTGTTTTTTACAAAGCATAGCCTGTGAGTATGAGATAGGTATTCTTGTTAGGTATCACCCATGTTCCTAGCTAAATCTCAAATCTCCTTTATAATGTCAATGGAACCCCAGAGTTCAGTTGATAAAAGAAGGGATATACTTATGTATAATTTAGCAGGTTCAGCATGAATAATGCATTGAATTTTTGATAACACCATATCTTGAGGCTTTGTGAGTCACATCAGGTTAAAGGCTTTCATCAGTATCTTTAGGAGGAATCAAAAATGTATTTAATTTCTTTCAGTCCAGCCATTGTTCATTTTCCTTAAGATTTTGAATTTCCAGAAATGTCTGTATTTAGTGTGCAGTGTACCTTCCATTTTAATATATGTAGATATGAGTCAGAAGGCAGAGATATTCCCGTCCTATTTCAGTTAACATTTTACTTCCCATAGTGACCACACCTGGATAAGCAGTACACCTTGAAGAAGTGGCTGGAGCATGCCCAGATACCTTCATCTCTTACACCTGTCTGTAGAAAGCATATGGGCTCCTCAGTATCTATCCTACCATTACTGAGCAGTATTTCTTCACATGGAGGATTCGACTTAACAAATGGCATCTTGGAGGATCCTATAATAGAGCTGGTAACATATTAACAATCTGTTAGCAGTCTGGACTGTCATGAGCAAGAACCCACGCGCAATATGAGCCATCATTTATTTTTGCTCACACCAAGAAAAGACAACATTTATTTTAATAAATTAAGACATAGGGGAAAAACAAATAGGTCTAGATGCACTAAATGGGTCATCGAGATTCAGCAAATATGTTGTTGCCTCTTAGAAAGGACACAGGGAAGTTTGAGAACTTGCAAGTTGATTCTAACTTTTACAAATATAGGCAAACTGTTTTCTTGGTCACTCTGGGAGGAAATCCCAAGTACTAAGCTAGTGTTTTTGCTTAAACAGTGATTGGCTGATGCCATTATTTGCAATCCACAGAGATAGTTTTCTAGAGAGATACTCCATTGAAAACATGCTGCTGTAGTGCTTTTAGGAGCTGCTAAGCACTGAATAATTTATATTCCCTTGTGGGAATGGAAAGCTGTAGCTCTGCATATACATGATTCTAGAACAGCATTTGAAAAGGGAAATTGCTTAAAGCGACTGTATTGATATAAGAGCAAAATTTGCTCAATTCCTATTCATCAAATAATTCCCATTACCTGCCCTGTTGGTAGTCAGTATAATAAAGGAATGAAGTCCATAATCTTAATATGAACACTGCACAGTTATCTAAGGGAGTGACTTTAGACTTAATTTTAAAGATGTCTGTGTTTGTATTTCAGTCAGAGGAAACATGTATTCATTTAAAAATGAAAGATGAAAGGGCTTTTGTATGGATTGTGTTAAGATAAAGATTGGTTATGCGGAGAGGTTTTTCTGAACCACAATGATGGAATTTCTACAGAGGAAGAACTATTTTAGCTGGGAACAGATTTCATATACCATGGATCTTCCAAGAGCTGGAATTCCAGTAAGAGTGTTCATTACCATAGCAGTTTTAAGCAATATGAAGCCCACAGCCCAGATCCTGATACACAGGATAGATCACTTTTCTGATTTACTTTTATTTTGTCTCAGAATCAACTTATTGATTTATGATGCTTTCTTCAATAAAACCTTTATTTCTTCCTGAAATTCTGTTAGACTTTCTCCATAATGATATTTTATCAGTGTTTATTTTAATCAGCATTCTGCATGACTGGGCTGAACCTGAAGGAATGGACAGATTTTTGAGGAATTCACAAGTTCTGAGGACAAGAACAGAGTTTCTTAGATTATGGGAACTAGACTTTAAAAGAGAGTTTGTGCAAGTTTAAAATGATTTGCTGGCATCTGGGCCTGATTGCCGAGCTTTACAATTATGCAACTGAAAAGGCTAGGTGGGAAGTTCTGGCATCCAGACTTTTGCAGAGAGCTATTGCATGAAAGAAGTAAATTGCCATGAGGCATGAGAACACGTACTCCTTACAAAGTATGAGGGATAAGTGCTTGTGAGTATATCAGTGTCCCTGCTTTCATGGAGCTTATTCACACACTCTAGGTTTAATGTAAGCTATTTGCTTCTTTAAAAAAGAATGATGTGGCAGTTGATCTGATCTCATGGCACACATGTTGATTAAGTGGTTGCTTTCAAATAAACTAATATACAGAAATTTGCATTAAAGATTTTTATTTTGGCCCCTTTTTAACCAATCATGAAAATAACTTGTGCTGATCACGCGTTCTAGGTAATGTGCAGATTTTAGGATATACAAAGCGATTAATTTTCTGGAACTGTAGTCCTTGGCAAGAACAAATACCCATTCATCTTTGTTGTCAAGGTTCCCTTCCCCCACCAGTAAAGGCATTAGAGACTGTAGAAATCTATCCTCTTCTGAGGTCAGTAGGATTTTTTTTTAAACTATGACAATTCATACAAATCAACCACACTCTTATTCACTCAAAAACTGCTTTTCCTGAGAAGTAATGCTCTCTTAGAATTCCCATGTCTATAATGGTTTTTTTACCTAGACTACTTTATGGGCATGTTTATTTGAATACTTAAACTTTTTGAATCCACTTAGGCAATTTTCTGAGCAATCATTTTAGTAAAATTACAAAGTATGAAACTGCCTTTAGAATATATATCTCTGTACCCATAGATTAGACCAGCCCTCAATCCCATGGGAGAAGTTTATCTTTGATACAAAGTACTGTTAATACCAAGACTCCCAATTTTCCAATGAGTAGAGGATTCAGTGTCTGTGGAGTATTAGGCTCTAAATGGGACATGTGAGTGACATATCTTCACCCAAAGCTCAGGGACAATTGTAGAAGACATCAGGAAGCTTGCAGAGTCAGAGGTTAGGGAGGAATGCTGCAAAAATGTCTTCTAGACATGGGCTGTTGAACACATGAAATCACAGCAGCTGTGTGCGCCTGAACAAGAACTGCACACATCAAATCTGCCAGTCTTCCAGGAAGAATTGGGGAGGGTTTTGAAATTACTAGCCTTATATGGCTTCTGAGTAAGGAGGATTCAGTTTCTTGCAAGGACGTGTCCCCTTGTATGCTGAACATGTTCCAGCGGATGACTTCACATCCATGCACATCTGGGTACCATTAATTTCGGCATTAGTTGTGATAAAATGTATAAGTGGATATGTTTGTATATATATATATATATGTATATATATATGTATGTATATGTATAGCATGATTTTGGGATGGAAACTTTGGTGATCTAGGAGTTGGAATGTAGGAGTGGGGAAATAGATAACCAAAATTTGTTCTATACATGAGCCATATTTTAAGAAGCAATATATATGACGTGTGTGTGTGTGTGTGTGTATGAGAGGAACTCTTATATTTAAGAAGACACAAGTATCTTAAAAGTCCTTAAAACTGTCACTTAACGTGAGTTGTTGGCCTGCTCTTTTTGATTTTGTTGGAACGAGTAAGCAGAGCTGCCGAGACTTTGGCTGTGGGGTGGCTGATTTTCATTGTTCCTACTCCCCTTGTGTTGGCAGCTGTAGTGGACACTGGTGGTTCCTTGGACTTAGGGGAGCACCCTTAAATGACATTGTCTATTTCAGAAAAGATGCCATGTGATCTAGCAACCTTAGGTCAAGTTTTGAAAGTTTATGGAGAAGTTTGCAAGCCAGGCAGTCTAGTCAATAGGAAATAGGTGCTAATTGATTATTGATTGATATGAATCATTGATGGGTGTGTATGTGTGAGTGAGTGAGTGTGCGTGTGTGTGTGTGTGTGTGTGTGTGTGTGTGTGTGTATGTGTGTGTGTATTATGTGGTGCTATTACCTTTTATTTTTTTTTTTTGACTCTGAGGCTGACTCCATGTCTATGCTAGGTAAGAACTCTATCTCTCAGGCCCACCCCCACAGCCCTGTGCAAATCATGGTTGAGTTTTTTTTTTAAATTGAAAATATATGTTCTTTTCCATACAATATATTCTGATTATGGTTTCCCCTCTCCAAACTCCTTCCACATCCTCCCCACTATGCCACCCACCCAAATCCACACCCTTGCTCTTTCATTAGAATACAAACAGGCAGGGCTGGAGAGATGTCTTAGCAGTTAAAAGTTTTTCCAAAGGACCCAGGTTCAATTCTCAACATTCACATGGCAGCACACAACTGTCTGTAACTCTAGTTCTAGAGAATCCACCACCTTCACACAGACACGCATACAGTTAAAATGCCAATGCCCATGAAATGAAATTAAAAAAAAAAAGAAAAAGAATACAAACAGGCATCTTAAATAATAAAAAATAAGATAAAATAAAACAAATAAGAACAGGACAAAATAAACAAAAAACTGGAAAAAACGACACAAATAAATAAATGCCTTATGGATTTTTTTGTTCTTTTTAATTTGATTAACTTTTTAACTTAAAATATTATGACAACTTTTTCCCTTTCCCTTTCCTTTTCTTATACTCCTCCTTGTTCTTTTTATGTACTTGTTGTCTTCCAAAAAATGAACTTGATTAGATTCTATAGGTAATTATAATTTGTAGTTTAAAATTCTCAAAACCAAACTGGATGGGGTGGCTTATGTTTCTAATCTCAGAATTTAGGAGGGTATGGAAAGAGGATTGTTTTGAGATGAAGCCTAGCCTGTTTTACACTTTTATTTCCAGACCAGTCTGGGCTACGAAGTAACAGCTGGTTGCTGCTTGCTAAATGTCAACCTGAGGACATGTATACAAATAACACTTTACTGACTAAACAGATTATATTTGGAATCTATATGCATACACATATATGCATGTAATAACAAGTAATGAAAAAAGAAGTCATGAGTTTGAAAGAGAGTGGGGAGGGTTATGTGGAAGGGTTTAGAGGGTGGAAAGAGAGTGAAGAAATGTAAGTAAAATAGAATCTGAAAAGTAAACAGCAATTAAGAAAATATAATAATAAAACATGATATGATTGTATGATATATAATATGATAGACATATTATGAATGATTACATAATTAACAATAAAAAATTGCAGGGAATACCAGAAAGAAAGAAATAAAGAAAGGAAGACTTTGGTAAATAAGGAAAAGCTTGAATAAATCCTCTGTGGAACAGGTGAAGTCCATGTGACCTCATGATATGAGAACTGAGACAGCTTCATTTATATTCATCTTCTGAACTTCTTTGGTACAAGAACCATCATGTACCATATGGATGGGGATCTCCATTTGGACTTTAGGGCTTACAGGAGAAATACCTGCTGCTACTGAGACAAGGAATGAGATGTGGCTTTTATCTGGATAAGGTTGAGAGAAGATTGTCAGTTTTTTTGGACTCTGAGAGATTGTACTTGAACTGAGTCTTTATTAGCAGACACCTAGCTGCATTGGAATAAACTGGATGTGGCTCTTTTCATATGGATTCTATGTATTTTTTTTTCATGAATGCTTAGTTAAGTTTAGTCTGAGTGTGTGTGTGTGTGTGTGTGTGTGTGTGTGTGTGTGTGTGTGTGTGTGTGCTGTTTGAATAACAGTGTCACAAGCAAGAGCGCTGTCCTCTTTGGGAGTGGAACTATAACTCACAAGACTTTTACTTACCTTTAAGAATTCTGTTCTTGTGTGTGTAGGCTTTCTGTTGTTTCTGTTGTCCTTGAATTCCAGCTTTATTCCATGGTGGTCTGATTAGATACAAGGGGTTATTTCAATTTTCTTGTATCTGTTGAGTCTTGCTTTGTGTCTGACTATATGGTCGATTTTGGAGAAAGTTCCATGTGGTGCTGAGAAGAAGGTGTATTCTTTATTGTTTGGGTGAGATGTTCTGTAGATATCTGTTAGGTCCATTTGGTTCATGACCTCTGTTAGACTCATTATTTCCCTGTTTGGTTTCTGTCTTGATGATCTATCCATTGTGAGTGGGGTGTTGAAGTCTCCCACTACTAATGTGTGGGGATCGATGTGTGATTTATGCTTTAGAAGGTGTTTTGTTTTTTTTTTAAATGTTCAGTGAGACACTTTGACCTAGTAGTGCTGCCTTATAAGGCCCCAGTATATGAGGAGGCTCTTGGCCTTCATATGACTGCTGAACTGGGGCGGGGGACTGTTATGTAGGGACACTCCACTCCAGAGGAGGGGGATGGAAGAGATAGGGGGTAGAGGGTGGGAGGGCGGGACTGGGAGGGGTGGAAAGGGGACACTATGATGGAGATGTAACCTGAAGTAATAAATAAATAAATTTAAAAAAATAATTCTGTACTTACCAATCACATCCTGCTCTAATAGTACTCTTTCTAAGTCTGCCATAGATGATTGACCTATGATAAATCCTAAATTTTAGATTTCCAGCTATATTCATCTTGAATGAGTAGAGTGATAGAGCTTTCTCTGCTGATTTTATTTTTGTCAAATAAAGGATATCATAATTTTAATGTTGAGAAGTATACAGAATGAAAGAAAAATGACTCAGGTTCTTACTCTGAAATTCTTTTTTAGGTGAAAATAAAATGATTATTTCAAGTTGATCAGATACCCAAGTATAGCATATACTTATGGCATAAGTGTATAGATTTTCCTACTATCCAAGTGTCCTGTCCCTACTACTAGGTGATCATTCTTTAATGAGATTTATTTTCACTAGTTTTATATTATTTATGTTAGAAAGTTTTCATTTGTATATGTTCATTCTTTTAGTCCAACAATTGTAATTTATTTATTTATTTAATTACTTACTTACTCATCCAAAATTTTGTTTAGGATTACCCTACTCTGTGTGAGACAGAAACTGTACTTGGGGATACATTAGTGAAAATGTCACATAAGGTTGCTCATGTATCTAAGTATCTAATGATACTTAGAGGCTGGTTGGGAAAGAGAAAAAATTAAATTCTTATTGTACACATCTACTTGACTGGGCTTGGGTTGTGAGAATGATCATCTCCTCCAGCAAACTTTCTTGTAAAGAGAGAAAGTTAAGCATATTCCACAGGAGGATAACTGTCCAACTCAGGCCAGGAATCGCTCTCACCTGCCCTGCTCTATTATTTAGCTTACCCTCTGACCTATTGGCCAAACTTGAAAGCCTTATAGAAGCTTAAAAGTCTTTGCTTCCTTAGGAATTTTCCCCAATTATTCCAGCTTAACATAAATTTTACTGTATTGTTTTTGAATGACATAGATGGGCTTTTCCTTTTTTAAAATTCTTTCCTGATCAATTTAGAATTCTGTGAACCAGATTATAACTGGTCTAAATCATTCAGAACTCTCAGAGACTGTCATACCTTGTAAATTTCAAGCTCTGCTACCACATAGCTCAGCTTTGTCAGCTCCATACCAGTTCTGAGGTCCCTGTGGAATTAATTTTTTTTCTCACCTCTTCTGTAAACAGTTCTGTAAGCTGCCTTATCAAACACCGTGACTTGTGTACTCATTTCTCTTAGCTGACATCTATTTCAGTCTTGCCGTCTAGTCCCTGATACTTATGGGGACCTTAACTAGAGATAACTAAACATCACTAATATCTCCCATGAGTCAGTCCTTGTGGGGGATAATTCCTTTGATAAATAGAATAATGAACTCTCAAAGATGTCTGTTATTCAGTCCCTTGAATTTATGAGTATTATCTTACATGGGATAACAAAAATAAATTTATGTATGACATTTAATTGAAAAATTGTATGATTTACTATGGGTAATACTTTGGCAATATCCAGGTGATATCAGCATGATCACAAAGTATCTTTAATGTGGAAAAGAAACTATGAAGAAGAGGAGATTCTTAGGAAGAGGTAATCACAGAAGTAAAACTGGTGCAATGTATCTAGCTTAAAAAAAATAGGAAGTGGAAGAATCACAAACCAAGGACTATACCAATGACTATGTGTAACTTAGCATCCCTGGAGAGGAGTGCCACATTGCTTATTGTATATAAGCCTGTATATAACCCTGAAAATAAGCCAATGAGACCTGCCAACCTTTAATCTAGGGAACTGTGATATAATACACTGACATTGTTATATTGGTTAAATGTAAGATAATCTGTTATAAGCAGGATCAAGGAACTTTTGAAGGTCAAAATATATACTAAATTCTTTAATAGCACAGATATATCATAAAGCTCTGTCATTCTCACAACTTCTTAGACTAGAGTTTACAGAAAAATTTAGTGTTGTTTCTTGGGTTAGTAAATGGATGGTCACCATGCCATGGGAAAGGACGATGTAAGTGTTATGTTTTCATGAAAAGATTGTAGGGAGTGGGGATAGTATACCTTCAAGAGAGAAATAAGGAACAGAGCTGATATTTACCTTAAATCCATCAAAGAGGGAGATGAGATCAAGTGCAGTGATAGCAAATCAGGCATGTTTGGTAAGAGGACAAAACATTTGCCAGGCTAGAAAATTGATTCAGAATGAAACTACAATATAAAAAAGGAATCATTTTTGAAACTGATAGTTCATTACTAGAGGGATCATGAATGTGGGATATTTTGGTTAAAGTGGGGTTCAAACTAATTCATTTTGATCTAAAACTTAACTCTAAATTCTCTTTATTCTAAAGATGATTTTATTACATGTAATGTGTTAGCAGACAATGTTTTAATGCATGGTTTTTGTGATAGGTCAGTCTATTTCTGAAGCACTTATATTCTATTTGGGTCTAATTTCCTCATTTGTACAATACCTATCTTACAGAATTATCAAGAAAATAAAAATATTAAGTATCTGGCATCAAACATGCATAAGTATTAACTCATATTTACAATAATAACTGCATAATACTTAAAAATTTAGAAAGACAGAAGCTATGATTTTTTCTATTACAATGTATTTCTCCATTGAATTAAAAAAAATGTGTATGTCCCATTTTCCTACAGTTCTCAAATTGGCTGACGCTGCATTCCACCCCAGTCCTTTGGAGCATTCCATTCAACCTTCAGAAAGATGAGTTCATTTTAATAGTTATAGCTGGGTATTTATTAAGTGAAATCCACTCATCAACTGGAGCAGACATTTCAAGCACATGGAGGCATTTTTCTATTAGAATATGTGTGTGCTTCAGGGCTTAAAAAGAAATATGAAAATAGCAACTGCAAGGTGACTCAGTGGGTAGTTGTTGTTGAGCCTGAAGAACTAAATTCAATTCCTGGGTCCTAAAAGGTGGAGGGAGTGAACTAGCTTCCAAATGTCCTCTAACCTCACTGGTACACTGTTGTATAAATGCACCTCCTAGCAAAATAAATGTGATAAGGATATTTTAAAAAATTATAAAAAATGTTGATGTGTGTGTGTGTGTGTGTGTGTGTGTGTATGATTCTGTGAATTAAACACCCCTCACCAAACACAATGCAACCAAAGAGTCATTTTAACTAAACACATTGTGTGTAGAAAGTAATTGCTCAAGAATAAACTATATGCAATGAAGGATTAATTTTATGCAATGGAACAGTAGAACATAACCAGTTAATGTCTCACTGCTAATCCTGTAGTAAGAAATCAGTATGGATAGGAGGTTAATAGGAAGAAAGGTGTCAGGGATCTGGAATACATTTTGGCTTTGAAACACTAGTGGGTAGAGAACTAGGTGGAAACAACTTTTTGAAAACAAAATGGTATCACGAAAAGACCTGAGGAAGTGTGTGCAATGTTTTGAAAAGCTGAAAAACATAACCATCATTTACCTTTAGAGGAGAGTAAAGAGACATAAGAAAATGTTTTATTTCTAGGAATTTTCTTACGCTCTATAATCATCTCAGAAGAGGATAAAATAGAATTTTTTAAGTCAGAGAAGCTTCTTTTTGCAATGGTCAATGATAATTTCAGTGACTTGTAATTAATAAAAGAATAAAGTACTGTTCAATGGCTAGCCATAAATGAGACATTTATAATTTGCCTACAAGGCTCAAAGAACGTTGTATGACATTGTATTGAAGTGAGTATGGAAAGGTTATAAGAGGTAAAGAGAAAGGGTTTGGAAATGGATTAGAATACTGACTTCCAAAAATGATAAGATGGCATGGCTATTTTCCTCTTGAACTCACGGTAGCTATGGTTATCTTCACAAGATCACCACAACTATGGGCCTACCAACACTTCCCCTCCCAGTAGACTTGTGAGGTCCAAAAATTGTTTTCTTTAGTGGTGTAGCCACTGGTAGTGTGCACTTGCTTGTATTTTTTTTTAAATCTACCTTTCAGTAACAATTAATTTCATTAACAACTAATGAAATCCAGTGGTCATCAAAATAAACATAAATGAGATATGAAAGTAAAAAGGAACTAGTTATGAAAGTGGGAATTAACTATAACAGGAGGGCCAAAGAGGATAATGAGGGTGGATGAATGTGATTAAAATGTATTATGTATATGTATAAAATATTACAATAAGGCCCATTATTTCGTATAATTAAAATACACCGATAAAAACACTTAAGAAAGAATTAAAATTCAGTAAACAATGTGCAAACCCAGTAGGGTTAGTCTTCTTATAAATATAAATTGGTTCATTGTTTTGTTCTGATATTTCCCTCAAAAGTATTATACTTTGTTTTGCAGTGGAAAACAAGGAAAGAAATGAATTAACGAAGAACACTAGGTTAATTCTTAAGCCAACCATTCCCTCTCAGGACTGCTCTGAAGGCTTCCAGACCTCTGTATCAGCTGGGCCTATTATTTATAATATGACTCATGAGACAGTTTCTACTGGAGTAAAAAATAATAAAGAACAAAATGCAGGTGCTCCAACATCAGATCTCACTAATTAGATATATATGGATAAATTTTAAAATTGTACTTGCTGTGTCTCAAGGAATGAATGGAGAACTTAAGGAGGTTTGATTGTATGTTGTGCTTTTAAGTTATCTGACAAAGCCAAAATAATACTACTATTCTGCCACCCCATGTCTGCTTCTGCCTCAGGGTATCTAGGCTCATTGCACACTGGGCTAGACTAGAAGCAGTGAAGCTAGCTGGGGCAGGTGGGTGTAATGCAGGATCTCAGTTGGCAGTGAGAGCACAAACAGCCTTCTTGGTAGACAGCTTTAGTGAGGCAACTTGTTTAATTGAGGGGAACAAAGGGTATTTACAACTTTGGGGAGTCGATAGAGGCTTTTGGGATGAGTATATATTATTGGCCAGTCCCAAGGTGCTGGGAAAGCCATCTTTGTATGAAGACGAATTCCAGGTGTTTGCTGGACATGGTCTTATAAAGAGAGAGGAAGTTTAAGGTATAACCTGGCTACAAGGCCCTGTGACCACCTAAAAGGTGGCAGTGGTAGGGGTGTAAGACCAGGACATTAAGGACCAGGGCAATGTAGAAGCAGTCCTACTCCTGCTGGTCCCAAGACAAGATTTTCAGGATTTGGACACACTGTTCAATCTCACTCTTGCTTTGGCTGGCTCTGCAGGTCTCATTTTTCCCTGCCTCCACACTATTCTGTTACTTCTCTGATAAAATATTTCCATTTTCTCATGCCTCTTAATTTGCTTATCCAATTAAATATTAAAATATACACCTTCTCATATTCTACATTTATTATTTTACTGTATCTGCACAACAAAAAGCCGTTAATTATTCGATGTTTCTATTTAGATCAATTTCTTAGTTTATTCAATAAATGTGTTTCAAAAGATAGTGCATTTTCTCTAAATAGAAAATAAATACCATATAAACATACTCAAACAAAAATATCTTGTTTTATCTAGAAATTCTGCCAGCAATTCTGTTGGCTTCTTGAAGATTCTATGCTACAAGGTCAGGCTCTCTTAGTTGAGATTAGGGATGGAAGTGATATGGGATAGAAAGGTTAGACATGAAAGCATCAGATAATTTTCCTTAAAATAATGATAATATTGATAACTTTATTACTAGAAACCCAAATATTGGTATTAAAGAAATGAGCAATTTAAATAATAAAGTCAATGAAGAATATGAATTAGAACAAAAAAAATTTAAGTGGATTGTATTATAGTTAAACTATATAAAAGAACCAACTAAAGTGCATACAGATAGATGATAGGAACTAAAGTTGAATTTTCCCAAAGAAATATGTAAAGATTCCAAATGGAATAAGAGGTAGACTTGGAGAATGGAGTCCCCACAAAGCCTAGGAAAGAAATTTTCTCACAGGCATGTATGAAAAGTTAAATAATCATCTCGTATATTGGAGATGTAGTATTCCTGAATGAAAAAAGTAAAGTGTAGTATATGAGTATATGCTCATTACACCACAATGTGTACAGTGAGTTGTTTACAATATTAATTTAGTTCCCTGCTCAAATTGTCAAGACTTAAAAGGGAGGTCTGAAGGCAATGCAGTGATCACAAAAGGTCAAAACCAATAGATAAAAAGACACTGGGAAATTACTATCATTAGAATAAAATGGCAGCCTACTGATTGAGAAAAGATCTTAACCAACCCCACATCTGACAGAGGGCTAATATACAAATTATATAAAGAAATCAAGAAATTAAACATCAACAAATCAAATAATCCAATGAAAAAATGGGGTAAGAGCTAAATTGGGAAATCACAAAGAGGAATCTCCAATGAAAGAGAGGAACTTGAAGAAATGCTGAACTTCCTTAGTCATCAGAGAAATGCAATTCGAAATGACTTTGAAATTCCATCTCACACCCATCACAATGGCTCAGATCAAAAACTCAAGTGATAACACATGCTGGCAAGGATGTGGAGAAAGGTGAACACTCCTCCGTTGATGGTTGTTGTGTAAACATGTACAAACACTTTGGAAATTAATCTGGAAATACTTAGAAATTTGGGAACAGTTCTACCTCAAGACCCAGTCTTACCACTTCTGGGTATACATCCAAATAATTCCTCATTAAATCACAATGACATCTCCTCAACTATGTTCATAGCAGCTTTATTTGTAATAGCTAGAAAATGGAAACAACCTAGATGTCCTTCAACTGACGAATTTATAATAAAACAAAAGCAAAAAACTATGGTGCATTTATACAATGGAATACCACTCAACTATCAGAAACAAGGAAGTCATGCAATTTGCAATGAAATGGATGGAACTAGAAAAGCTCATCCTGAGTGAGGTAACCCAGATCCAGAAATATACACATGGTATGTACTCACTTATAAGTGGATATTAACCATATAGCACAGGACAACCATCCAATAACTGACAGATCCATACAGACAGGAACCTAGCATAACTATTCTTTGAAAATCCCCACCCAACAGTGAGTCATGGACCCTGTTGCTTGTTAGAGGAACACCTTGCCTTAGCTGGGATCCCATATCAAGCCCAAGTACAAGAGGAAGCTCTTAGCCCTAATGTGACTGATGAACTGAGGGGGGTTGATAAGTGGGGGCTCTCCTCATCTGAGGAGAAGGAGAGGATGGAGATAGCAAAGAGGGAGGTAGGGTAGGACCTGGAGGGGAGAAGGTAGGGAGCTTTGACCAAGATATAACTAGAAAAAAATAAATTACTAAAAAAAAAAAAAAAAAAAAAAAACTTTAGAGAGATTTTACATGTATGATAATGGTGGCAGTTGGAGTAAGAAATTAAGTCAAAGGAAGGGTTTCCTTTTAGGATGATGGAAATTACAGTGTATGTGTAAACTGAGCAAATAGATCTCGACAAGAAAGATGTTTTGGTGTAAGAATGAAATCTAAATGCTAAACCCAGGTTCTAAAGCACAAATGGAGCGTGTATATAACTACAGCACATCTGTAGTAGAAGGAGGAAAGAGGAAGGGTGCTGGGCCCATCCTGCCACATTTTCATGACCATGAGCATTACTTTATTTGGTATTATTACATGGACTCCCATCACTTTGTGTTCTGCATGACTTAGAATTCCTTCCAAAGAACAGATATTTGTTGCTGTTTTCATAGAATCTTATTTGAGAACTGTTACTTACATTGTCTGTGATTGGTTGAATAAAATGCTGAGGCCTGAGATTGGGCAAAGTCAGCGATAGGTGGCACTAATGTGTGCAGACTTCAGAGACAGAGAGTATCTCAAAAAAGAGAAGCCAGGAGCAGACAAGGAGGACACACATCAAGGGATATGGAAAAGAAGATCATTCCATCATTCCATGTGGCCTGGAACATCAACATAGCATGGAGAATAGGAGTCCAAATGGACATATGTATATATAGTGTCATATTTGGGTAATAGACTTATGAGCTAGCTTAGATGGGCTAAGATTGCACAATTCAGGCCAAGGCTTGTTAAAATCTATATGGTGTCTGTGTGTATTCATTTATAATGGCTGGTTAAAGATTAACACTGCCAACCAATTTATGATAATATAAATACTGGTTTAATAATTTAATTAGCCATTTTCTTCTACAAGGAGCAAAAGCTCACATGATTGACTACTTACATTCTGGTAATAATGAAAGAATATATTTTAATACTAAATATAAGGATTTCTTTTATCCTCCATTTTTATATCAAAAGCAGGTGGTTTATGTATAGTAACTGTACATTATGAGCTCATCCATACTCTAAAACTTAGCTCCATTGTTTTGTCTTTGACTAGACCTTTGCGACTTTTTACTTGCTTGGTTAATTCTCTCCCTGACTTTTTTCCTAGTATATTTACTACATATTTTATCACACCAATCTTTAAAAAATGATTGTAAATGGCTTATCTGATCTCGATATTGACGTTTCAGGAAATAAAATTCATTTTATTTTGTGTTGTGGTCTCTAAAAGATCATATCATATATTACAGATGATGAATTTATGGGAAATGTAATGCTTAATACACGAGTGTATGTTTTCTGAACCTTGATACACTATTGTTCATTAAAGTTGAAATCATTTCTGGTCTATAAGTAGTAAAAATGGCAATTCTGTTTGCTACTAAAATTAAATGGAATTGAGGTTTAAGAAAGAGAACTAGATCTGGGAGTGGTGGTGCACTCCTTTAATCCCAGCACTTGGGAGGCAGAGGCAGGCTGATCTCTGAGAGTTTGAGGCCAGCTTGGTCTACAGAGTGAGTTCCCAGATAGCCAGGGCTATAGAGCGAAACCTTGTCTCAAAAAAAAATGAACAAAGAAAAAACAAAAGAAGAAGAAGGAGGAGGAGGAGGAGAAGGAAGAAGAAGAAGAAGAAGAAGAAGAAGAAGAAGAAGAAGAAGAAGA
>CAJQZJ010033894.1:3579953-3649181 GCA_907164525.1 Lophiomys imhausi
GAAGAAGAAGAAGAAGAAGAAGAAGAAGAAGAAGAAGAAGAAGAAGAAGAAGAAGAAGAAGAAGAAGAAGAAGAAACAAACAAAAAAAAAAAAAAAAAAAACAAGAAGGGACTAAATAGATGGCCCAATAGTTAAGAGCATTTGCTGCTGGTCTTGAGGAAAACCAGAGTTTGGAATCTAGCACTCACATTTGGCTGCTCAGAACATCCTATAACTCTAACTCCAGGGGACCTTCTGTCTTATATTGGCATGCACACACACACACACACACACACACACACACACACACACAATGAGATATTAAAATATATCTTTAAAGATGAGAGCCATTTATCAATGGCATGAAGTAGAGCCTTATTATTTATTATCACAGATACAAGCCTTACTGACAATGGTCTCAGTCAGGGGATATTTCCTCCTTAGACATGTACAAAGAATGGTCTATTCATTGGTAGTTGTATGTTTTCTATTTTCAGTCTGGTCCATTATTTTATAAGAATCTCAGATTCCCCTCATTTTAACAGTCCATCTTCTATCTCAATTTTATTTCTTTTAATTTTATTGAATCCCACATTTGACAAATAATGGCTATCACTGCATTTTAGTGGAATAGTTATATCAACTGTATGCTTAATGTCTATTAATTAATGATGTCTATTATCTAATGTCTATTAATTAATGATTAAAGTTCAGAAAATAAACAAGGAAACTGAAACAGAAATACTGAAAGGGAAGTGGATTCAATTTTGTTTGCCAACTTAATTGCACTGATAGAGAACTGTTGATTCAGATTGTGTGACAGATTCAGGTTCTGCAGAAAAATTAATTGAGGTAATTTGTCTACTACACTGTACAACTCTGTCTTCTTTCAATTCTCCAATGAACTAAATTCTGAAGCTTTCTACTCTTCTAGAGATATTATATGCTAACAGTCTTTGTTTTGTTTTCAAATTCTTAGTTTCATAATTTGGCTTAGATGCTATCCCCTCATCACAAAGTTGTCCAAACATATTCTTTTATTCTTACCTGCTTGTTTGCATCACAACCACCATGTTTTTCAAAAGCTCTAGAACAAAGAAAGAGTGACATTTAGTACTGTGAGTAGGTGACCTTTACCTGACATAGTACAGAACATATACTTTGCAGTTCAGGACATGGAAACAGTAAGGAGCCTAAAAATATTGTGGTAATACTTTGTGAACTGGAATGATTTGTACATACACATACATGCAAGTAGATATCCATGCATGTTTTCCTGTGAAATCTAGAGTGGTTTTAAAACACACCTCCAGTGTCACTGATAACAGTACAATGGATTATGAACATCAGACTTTTTAGTTGGATAGTACTCTCCAGTTCTCTGTTCCAGAAGAAAAGTATGCTAATCTGTTTGGGAACATTAGACATTTGTGTTTGAAGTCAACCAAACTATATATTTAAGCTATATATCTAAGAATTGCTCTCAAATGATCATGAAAAAAAGAATCCATTTTTATTAATTGTTTTTTCTATGCAACTGAGTATTATGCAATTCTTGTGAAAATTAAGAAGGGAGTATGGCTTCTGAAGATGGCAACCTTCCTCTGTTTTCTACAAAGTTACTCATGTAAGTCATATTTCCTTGAGTATGAAATATTTCCTACTGAAAAAATTAAAGTTACTGAAATTGAACCAATATATATATATATTTACTCAGTGGAGACAAGTTTACAGCTAGTTCCACAATACTGATAAATGCCTGATTAAACTGTAATAACACAGAGTGAAAAAGGAAATAATACAAGATTAATCACCACCCAAAGATCCAGATTGAGATTTATTTTATACTAATGCTTAGTTTTATGATAATTGTGATGAATTGCTTGAAATTTTACCCAAAGTAGGAGGGAAAATGTGAGTTAATTAAATCCCAGATCACCATATGTATTGCTTCTCATTTACAGTGAATGAGGTTACTTTGATGAGATAAGAAAAACATTTTATAATGTAAAATTGTGTTTATTGCTTTGCCAGTGACTGACTATATAACACCCGGAACCCAAGAGTCTTTATATTTAAGAGCATGTAACAAATGGTTATCTGTTGGATGAGTCACTGATGGTCAGAGTAATCTGTGAGTTTACCTTCAGTACTTTAAAGAAAAGACTGAGGTAGAAAAAATGATCAACAAACCTCTGAAATTCTTTCTATCAAATAAAAAGAATAAATAAGAAAGGACTTTTGCACTCCAAGCTCAAATATATGCCAAAGACAATTTACCCAGAAAAACAAGTTATTCAGTACAATGAAGAATGCTTCAATCCCCAAATAGATCCAGACTCTTTCTGAACATTAATATTATAGGTTACCTGACAAAAGTCACTATTGCAAGTGTATCTAGGTATTCCAAGTCTTCTGAAATAGACAGAATTCCCTAACAAACAAATTAATTAGAACTTTTCAGCAAAATATTGCTATTTAGTTAATTCATCACTATGCAGGCATGGACATGTCATCAAGACATTAGTATATTTTTACATGGCAGAATATGCTTTTTATAAATACTTAGAAGAGAGATAAAGCAGAGTTAACCTGTCTGAAAGATACTTATCTCCTAAGTGTTGTGATATTATTTAAATAGATCTTTTGCATTAACTATTTACCATGAATATGGTCTTGGTCTTCTAACTATAGAAGTACATCTAAAGAATGGGGCCTCAACTAGAAAAGGGACATTTCCATGAATATATATCTAACTACATCCATAACAACTCCAAAAATCATCAAGTTGAAACTATATGTCATGTCTCTATATATATTAATGAAGATTAACAAATATTTCCCAAAGAAATATACCAAGCATTCAACTTATACTTTTTCTTTTTACATGTATTTTTAAAATGAGAAATATATATATTCAACAATATTAATTAGAGTAGTTAAGTAATTAAATATATTAACTTAGACTAATTATATTTATATGCTTATATATTTATATATCATATAATTAAATAATTGGCATATATTAAATATATTTGGATTAAATAATACGTGCTTAATGCTAACCATTAACAATCAACTCATTTTTTAGTGAGTGATATCTACAGATAAGTAAAATTAAATAACATATTAACTAAAAATTTTGTAAACAAATACTATGTTGTCCAAACGAACATAGGTTTATATATACACCGTTGTACAGATACACCCATAAGGAGATATGTAAGTATTTATAAACTGTACTTGCATGTATAATTGTATTAACATAAGTAATGCACATGTTATTGAATACGTAAGGATATAATACACATATATATTGATTTTTCCCATTCAAGCAGGATTTTATCACTATACTCATTATCTTCCCTTCTACTTTTATTGTCCTTCAGAAAATTCAATTTCTATTACTGTTATAACAATTTTACCAGTCATCCAATGGGGCATTTATATTTTTTACCATTTTAATTACTTAATGAATTTCCTGTATCCAATCTCTCACCCTCTTCTACATGTTTTTGTCACGGAAAAGCCTTTTACTTACCTGGTGGGCAGCTGCTCCTACTTACTTCTTTCAAATAACTTCTATTAATGTATCTGTTGATGAGTTTACAATACTGTTTCTTTGAGAGAGATTTGAATGTTATCCAATTAAAACAATTTGAATAACTAAGTGCATATTTTTTTCTCATAAGAAAATACTTTCATCAGATCTGTTTCAATTCTCTCTTCCACATTTGCCATCATGACAATACAGTTCATCTCTGTTGATGCAGACATCTCTTTGTGATGAAGAAGTTCCCTGGTAGAGAAATTTGCTTTACTGTGTAACTCTTGGCTATCTGTATATAGAAGTACTAGTATAATCTGAGGCAATGGTATTAGAAAAGCACATCTTCTGTCGTACCTAATTTCACTTCAGGTAATTTTGTCAATGACAGGGATTTTGAAGAAGAGCTTTTAATAAGAACAAGGTTTGGAACCTTGGGTTGGATTTGTGATACAACTCTTAGTTGCTGTGAAGCTACTTTTGAAAGGAATTTTTCATTAATCTAAAACAGCATCAAAATGACACAACTATGTCTAAGTATTTTCAGAAGAATAGAAGGACGACTATGAAAGTCAGTCTATACTTACTTGAAATGAGCACCTCACCAAGTTCTCAGACTTTGTGACTGAGGACACTGTGCTGTTCCTTATTGGCTCCCTTCACAAAACTCTCTATTTCACTTAATATTTCATAAAATCTATGGATTATGGTATTTGAAATTCATTTTGGGTGAGATTTCAACTGTTGCATAGGTTACAGTTATGAAATTAGTAGCTCTTATATTAGTGTGTTTTTGAATTTTCCTTCAAGGATGGTTTTGGTAGGACTACATGGTCAAATTGGCTTTAAACAGTCTAACACCACTTGGCAAAAATTGTAGCAGAGGCAGAAATGTTACTGTCTACAGATCCTGAGGAAGTGGACTGAAGCCTGGGCCTGCAGAGTTTCTAAGAAAGAAACTTCAGCCTCTTGTGCCTTTGTGGAGGGTTGGTGTTCTGTGGATATTATCAATATTTAACACAAAGTAGTCCTTAGAGCTATCTTGACAGATATCTACTAACATTGGCTTCACCGAGAGTCATAATCACTGAGCCCTGGGACTAATTTCTGTGTCACTGAGCTTGATTAACCTTTGGCAGTCAGCAAGTACTCCCCATCTCTGTGTGTCACTTCTTGTCACATCAAAAATTGTTAACAAGTCCTTATTGTAAGGAGTGTCCATGGAGAATTAATTCTCAGGTACAAAACTTTAAACTAGTCTTTTGACACATTACATATCTACCTTCCAGCTTAACAAACATGAGAAAATACTAAATTTCAGAAGGAAAACAAAACAAAACAAAACAAAAGTGAGTTAAAAAAAATGTGTACTTATGGAATGCCACTGCATTTTATATTTCCTCCTGTCCTGTATGTCAGTGGAAGGGTGAAACTGGTGGCATCGCTCTTCTCTAACTCTGGAAGGAACACTATAAATCTATTTGGGTGGTGTGACTAAGAATTTAGTGCCTCTTTTGTCACCTAACCCTAAACATTGGACCATAGCTGTCTTTCACTCATGGAAGACTAAACATGGTAGAGTCTCATGCCCCCTTTTCCTCCCCAATCTCCTAGCAAGAGTTCCAGTTGGGGGCAGTAAGCTGTACAAACCAGAGTCTCCTTTGTCTCCACACAAAGAGGACTCTCTCAGAAAGATTTCTTGTGGGATAATGACAGTTCATCAGAATACTGTACAGCACTCACCAAATGAGGTGACAAAATATTTAAAATGAAACATGAAACAGTGAATGCATACAAATGTATACTCAGCCAAAAGCTTCAGATAATCAGCAGCAATGAGGTTAGCCATAGGCTAGCATCATAGAGTGAAAGACTGTAATAACCAGCACAGAAGAGGCCGATATAAAAACATCAGAACAAACTGTGGAGACTGACTTCTATCGTCCCTATCGTCCAGGAGTCCTGATTGAAATCCTCTGTCCAGGAGGGAGGCAGAGTTGTGTAAAAAAAAAGTCACAGATCAGGAAAACTGAGAATCTTAAAAATTTCCAGTGGACCCTCCCATCTTTATAAAACTGCTGGGGACTGAGACTGACCAGCCAAGCTAAAGTTTCAGAGGGAAATTCTCAGACTGTAGAGAACTGCCTGTAAACTGTGAACAGAGTGCTGTATGATTTTAGTTTTGGTGAATAGTCACCCTTTTGGGGCAGGCCCAATAAAAGCTCATCTGTTCAGCAAGTTAGACTGTGGTGTGATCATTCCTTTATTCTGCCATAGATTTATTTCTTTTGCTGAGATTGGTAGTTTCTGTTGCATCTTCCACGTAAAAAAATCTGTCATATAACAACTTCAAAACTCTCTTAATGATAATTGAGAAGCACTGTCTGTCAAACAATTAAATGTCCATAGACTCTATCAAAAACAATAAAGCAATAACTAGTTAGTAGGGCCTACTGGATGGATGCAAAATAAAATGAGCAGTCATCTTGTGAGATTGCCAGAAAAGAGACATGTAACAGTAGCCCTCCAACATCCACTGTCATCCCACGGAGAAAGATTTTGATCACTGTGCTTTATAAGTATAACAGTAAAACCTTTCTTCTCAAAGAGACATTTCAGATACATATTTTTATTCATCTTTATTAATTTTATGTGATCACCTTTCACCTCTCATTTGGATCACTTCTAGATCCAAAAATGATAGCAACCAATATCAATAGGAAAATCACTAAAAGCGTTCAAAAGAACATTTAAATTGGCAGAAAGAAGGATCTTTCAACTTTAAGATATTTTAATAGATGTTATGCAATCCCCATGAAAAGACTAAAGAATGAAGAAAAATGGAATAGCCTTACCAAAATGTGGGATATCTTCAAGCTTAGTACTAATAAAGTAAGGGAAAAATAATTGAAAAGTAGCAGCTTTGAACTTCTGAATTCAGTTAAGTGGCAGTAACTGAAGAGTTCATGAAGCTTAGGGAAGAAGCAAAATGAATGTAAGGAGGTCGGCCCTCAGAATATTACACTGAACTCCTTGAGAAACAGAGATGAGGAGTAAGATTTTGATCACCAGCTGATTTATCATCAAAACTAATGATGACAGAAAGCAATGCCATGATCTGTTCAAAATCCAGAACCATGATTTCAGTATCAGCAAAAATCTCCCAAGCCTGAAAGCCAAAGGAAAAGAATCATAGACATATATGAATGAGAGGATTTGTTACTAATGGCCTATCTTTCCAGAAATCCTAATATTCGTCAGGCTATAACAAACTCAGACAATTTAAACTCTTACATAAAATGAGGAGTGTTGGCAAAGATAATTATACAGTTATAAAAAGATAATATAAATATTAACAGCTTTCTTCTCTCTTGCCTGATTTGGGAAACAGTGACTAGATGCCACTGGAATGTTTGACTATTATTTGCAATTATCCATTTTGATCCTCAGAACCATTTGCTTTCTTTGTGTATTTTGAAACTCTTTTTTTTATAATTCATTGTTTTTATTTACATATACATATATGTATTCAATTACATATGTAATTATGACCATATGAGATCCTATAGGATTTGGTGATGGATTTATATTTTTCTTCTACAATATCACTCTTTATTGTTACCTATTTTTAACATTTTCATTAAATAGTTTACATAAAGAATATAACTTATAAACTGTATAATGCATAAAAATTAAATCAAAAGGTAGCATGATTATCTACAAGTAAAAGTAAAACAAACTAGAATAAAAATGTATTTATGGTATTTTCAATCTTCTAATAAGCAAAAATAAACAAAATGATAATTATTACAATTCATGTTAGGTTAACAATATAATTAGACTTATTGTATTTAATAATTATACAAATGAAGGTAAAATAAAGAAAAATATGAGGTTCTTTACTATTTACGAAAAAGGCTTTTAAGATAAAAAGAACTACTTTAGAAAAACATAGGCTTGCCAAGCAGTGGTGGTGCACCCGTTTAATCCCAGTGCTCAGGAAGCAGAGGCAGACTGATCTACTGAGTTCAAGGCCACCCTGGTCTACTGAACAAGTTTGAGGACTGCTAGGACTACATAGAGAGATCCTGCCTCGAAAAGCCAAAAACCAAAAATCAAAACCAAAACAGCAACAACAACAAAAAGAAAAAAGAAAAATGCAGGGTCATCCACAGGTTCTAAGAATTATGACCGTATAGTCAATAGACAGGATTCTCCAACATGCATGAAGCAAAGGAAGACAGAATAAAGAACTAAAGTTAGTGCTTTAGTGTGGTGTTATAGTAGGTGTTTAACATGTGTAAGGGCCTTGGTGTCAGAGCCTAACACAAACATGAATAAATAAATAAATAACTGAAATTAAATAGAGACACAGACCAGTTTAAAAAATGAAGCCCTGAACTGAAATATTCAATGCTGATAATGGCTTGTATTCCTACAAAGATAACTAAGAACAAAATAAATAACTTTCAACAATATAAGCAAAATAGATTTGAAATACACTTCTAAATAAGATGATCCACTGAGCAACAGAATGCGCATTCTTTCCAAGGTCTATACAGCATATGCTATCTCATTTTAAATAAGCAGCAAATTTCAACAGATTTACAAAGGCTTAAATCATAAAATAGGTTATAGGCCAAAATAGAATGAAATTAGAAATCAGTAACAGAAGGAAGAACATTTACAATCAAATATATAGGTTTAGCAAGAAGTTAAATTCCAAGGGAAAAGAGAGTAGGCTCTGAGATTCATGAAAATGAAAATACTTCATATCCTATTGTATGAAGTTCCGCCACAGTGATGCTTAAAGAAAAATGAAATCGTAAATATTGGGAAGTGGTGATAATATAGATGAGAGAAACAATTCTAAAAAATCAGGAACTTCTGAAAAGAGGAGAAAAAAATAAACAAGAAAACCTAGAGTGACTAAAAGAAAAACAACATAAACCTACAGACACACACACACCCACAGAGAGAGAGACATGAGAGAGAGTGAGAGAGAGAGAGAGAGAGAGAGACCGACAGACACATAAAGAGAGAGAACCCAAGTTCACTGTTACAGGAAATTATAGTATAAGCTTTACTATTAATATTGGAGAAGTAAAGATGATTACAATAGAGTGATTCAAATTCAATAAATTATACAAGCAACAACTTTGAGGAAATAGGCTCCTAGAGACTGAGAAAAGACCAAAACCAATCATCAAGTGGTTAGGACCCATTTTAAAGTGTGCATGCCAATTATTCAGAGTCTTTAAAAGGACTTCAAGGGATCAGTGACTGCTGCCGGACATGGTAGGTCCTCAACTGAATGCTTCTCAGAGGCAATCTGAAATTTGCATGATAGACCTTTGGTGGGCATGGAAAAGCTGCAAAGGAGCGGGAAAATGATGTGGTAAGAAACAAAAGTATAGCTTAGTCTTCTTTGGTTAATATTCAGGGAATTCACTTAAGTTACAAATAAGATAAACATGCCTATGCTTAGCCATTTAAGACTGAAGCTCATCTAAAGGCTCCAGAGTAGTCCAAATATGGCCAGAATATAACAGAGTATGGGGACTGATCTTTACTCATTCTTCTATCCAATACTTTTAAGAATATCTCAACCTGCGTTACTTACTGAAATCTCAGCCATGAAGATCACAGACTGCCTTGCCTCTGGAAGCTTACAGAATGATAAACAATGATATTGGTGCTACATTCCATCGTTATAGCACACATTTTATATATGATGATAGAATATTAATGCTGAAACTTTAATCTTAATTAAATATATATATGTAAATTGTTTGCTGAAAGCAAATATATCTATTCACTATTTCTGCCATTATACTACATGTATACTTGGAAATTGTTAAATGAAAAATGGGGAAAATATTTTTTGAATAAGTTGTGAAGAAAATTATTTGATGAGTTGCTAAGCAAAAAAATAAAAAAATAAAAAAATGCAATTGAATATCAGTTCCACACACTTAAATATCTCTTGTGGCACAATAAGATGATACATGCTGTATGGGCTCTTCTCTTCACATAATCTCTGTAATTAATACAGAATCAAATTTGTATAAGATAAAATAAGTGAAAAAGTCAGAGTTCAATATCTTATCCAAATCTTTGCGGGATTTTTTTCCCAAATCTTTGATGCCATCTTCTTAGAGAGTTGGAAGATGAAGTTGTTGTTAATAGACTCACCTCTGTAAGATGTATTAAGGAAAATATATGTAAATATCAAATAACTATATATAACTATTGCTAATATTTTAGACACATACACATATATGTACAGTCATATCAAAGTGGCTAAGAAGAAATTTGAATGAGATAATTTAGAACAAGATTGTGGAGTGAGATCATAGGGTGTCCTAGGTAGCTTTTTGTTGCTGCGATAATCTAGCCAAAAGTAACTTGGGAAGAAAAGGTTTTTTTGTTTGTTTGTTTGTTGTTTTCTTTTTTCTTTTTTGGTCATAGGTTACAATCCATTTCAGATGCCAAGGCAGAAAGATAGAGAGGCAGAAACCAAACTAAAATAGAGAGACCATGGAAGGATGCTGCTTACTTACTTACCTCCCCTGCCTTATTCCACTGCTGCCATTTTTATATAGCCTAGTACCACTTGCAGAGAGAAATTACTGCTCACAGTGGGCTGGGTCCTCCCACATCAATAATCAGCTCAGAAAACACCCCACAGGCCAATCTGATGGGGGCATGTCCCCAACTGAGAATTCCAATCCTGGGCTTTTCAGGTTGAGGACAAGTATCAGCCATCACATGAGGAGAATCATGACTTCTCCCATGTCTACATGTGTGAAGATGAGTTCCCTTTCATCTGACAATTTGTGAACTAAGGTAAGACATTCCAAACCTATTTACACCCCACAATCTTCTATTGTATACAATAGACATTAAACTTGTTTCAGTGCTTGCTAAAAACAAATCATGTACATTTAATAGAGCTTTGTCTGTAGTGAGCTCTCAGTGAACAAATGTCACACATTTCTATTTTCTGTACTGAAACAGTGGGGAAGGATAGGTCTGATTACATATCTTGCTATGTTCCCTTGTACCCAAATGACAATAATCAAAATTTAAGTTTCTGTCTAACATGCAACATACTCTTGTTACATGTACCATTCATATTATACTGATTCATTTCCACTCATGGAATTAATCTGTGTTCAGATACCCATTGCCTGCAATGATTTTCATCTAATACACAGAGAGTATATATATATATATATATATATATTATACAAAGTAAACAGTGAATAATAGGCTCATATTTGCTTCATTTGAACAGATAAGCTTGAGATTATTAGGAGAGTCTAAGTGTGAAAATAAAATTCCAGAAGAATGGTATCAGTGTAATATAAAATGACTGTAAGCATAATTACTGTTAATAATATATGCATAGTACCTGTGTACAGCTTCTATTTATTAACAAAATAACATTAATAAATATGCTGCAGTTTTGCATTTACTGCCATTAGAATTATAAGTTTTACAAAACTTTTCAAGATAAATTAAAGGTATGGTATTTTTGACAGTGAGGAAAGAAGCCTCTGGAATTTAGCAGGAGCAGGTAAACATTGCAAAGCCAGTGAGTGGTGCAACAGATCATTTCAACCCAGGATCTCTCTGACTGTGAGGCATCACTCTTATCTGCCCTGGGTACTTTCATCAGGAAAGAAGCACACTGCAAATCAGTCACATTCAATTTCAAGACCAGTGCATTTTTCCACCAACCGACATTTACTTCAGAAACAGAGAAAACCAGTGGCATTTGAAATAAAGAGCAGTCAATGTTCTTTATGCTGGACATAATGTTTATTTAATGTTGACATAATGGAGACAGACTAGTGTAGGCTGAGCAATTTTTATTGTGAGGGATACAGAGCATATTTGTGTGTATCAAATGAGGCTTGAAGTGCACAGGCTCATTGTGATCACCAGTGGGAATAAATAATGCCATAAAGTCATGAAGCAAGGACATGGTTTCCCTGTGTTCTGCCCACCTCTATGAAATGTTTGTATCACACAGACTTTTCACAACCACTGTTATTTCCATTCTTCCCACAGAAAGACAGCCTTCTTGTACTCCACTAAGATTTTGAGAAAACAGAAAACTAATAAGAAAACAAATACCTAGTGTTTTGTCCTCGATCTTTGAAGTACAAAAAAAGAAAAAAAAATGACTTGCTTCTCAGTATGCCAAGGATGTCCTCATCACAAGTAAATTTCCAAAATGCATAGAGACTGATGTAAATTCTGACAAGACATTCAAGGGAAAAAAATCCCTAAGTCAAAATGAAAAGTGGGACAGGCTGAGCCTGCTCTTTGCTCTGTGTTTTCTATGCTTCAACTCCTCGGTTTTCGACTTAAAATCCTGCTCATGATTCTGTTTTGGAAATTCTTGTTTTAATTACATCTGTTCATGATTGACAGTTCTTGTACATACCTGAGGAAAGTAAACAGATTAGACCAGTAACCCAAGCAGCATATTATACTTTACAATGTAGCAAACAATGTGTGTGCGTGTCTGTCTGTCTGTCTGCCTGTGTGTCTTTCTGCCTCTCCATGTGTACCTGTATGTGCAAAACACCCCAGGCTTTTTTTGTTTATGTATTTGTGTATATCAAATGAGGCTTCAAGTTCATGGTGGCCGCTGTTGGAAATAAACTGCAGTAAACAGATGAAGTGCATCGTTTCCCTCAGTTCTGCCCACATCTACAAAATGTTTTTATGATCAAAATTATATAATGACTGTTACTTGTTTCCATCCTGCATATAATCTTTCTTTATTCTATTAAGACCTTGGTTAAAAATAAAACAATATGTGAACAAAATTGTAGCCTGGTCCCCTTGAACGTTTAACTTCTAAAATCCTTTAGTTTTCTAACCTTCAAAATTGTGTATAATTGAGTCACCCTTCAGAGTTTCCAGAGATTGAATAGGGTAACATTTGTAATGTCTAGAACAGCTTTGTCATTTAAACTGTCATAATTTAGTGCTAACTATTGTAAATATAAATATATTATTGGTTCCCTTAAAATTATCTGAAATTGATAAATTAAACAACATTAGGCTCAATTTGCAAGGAGAAAGTCTGAAATACTAGTTCAAAACTCACTTGTTGGCATTTAACTACTGACTAATAAATTATAGTCCACAATAAAAACTCATCGAACCAGATTCTTTTCATGTGGATCGATTTTGATCAGCATGTATATAGACTTTTGTGTTTTAGCTTTGGCTGCATTATTAATTTTTCCTTTATGATTGTCCATTAAGTGAGCTCAAATTCCACCAATTTGATAAATCACAACATCAAATGATTATTCTGAACTCAATAATGAATATTGACTATCATAGTGATTTTAAATTACAGAATTATGATATAAACAAGAATACTTTTTTATGATTAGAATTTAATAAACTGTATTAAATAGTTGATTTGGAGAATATTAAACAATGAAAGTATCCACATTCTAGATTGATAACATAAATATCTCATCTTAGAAAACATACATTCCCTCAGCTATTGAATTTATGTGTAGGAATGGCATATACTTTGACCATGTTCTTTTGGAATTTAGTTAAGTATTTATACAAAATTTCAAAAGTGCCTATCTAACCTTCAGTTTGGTTCCAACTCACCAACTCATTTTTAATAAAGATTAAGCAAATCATAATACTTACTCAAAATCAATCCATGCTGAAAAGAATCCAGTTCAAAGGAGTTTTTATTGTGAGCTATAATTTACTAGGAAGTAACTAAATGCCAACAAGTAAGTTGTGAGTTAGAATTTCAGGCTTTCTCCTTTTAAACTCTCAAAAACAAAACCAAACTTAGCGTATTGTGTCACACTCTTCCTAGGGAAACAAAAACAAACTTCTCCTCATCCTGATAGGGAACCACTGTCAGACCAACATAAGGATAGCACCAAAGTCTGGCATGGTGTATCAATGAGTTTTATTGGCTTTACTTGCAGGAGAAGAAATACCTCAAAGACAGGTGAATCAACAAAAGCTCACCTCAGTATATATGACAGGTCATGGAAGCTTGGGACCCTGAGAGAACTGCACAATTTCCAGACACCTCAATAAGTCTGAAATGATATTTTCTGGGCAATCAGTTGCTCTGACTTTCTTCTAGTCACCTGGGCTAGTTTGTTTGAACCTCTCTAGTGTAAATCAGTTCATCTGAGAGTGACTCTGAGTAATCTTATTGCTCATATAAGCTTAGATTGAGGGAGTGAGGTAGTGAATCTTGTCAGTTTTGAGGACTTCCTGAAGTCATTAAGTTGTTTACTTTCTGGGGTTTATGGGTAGAATCTTTTACCTCCCTTTAGATTTAGAGCATCTTGAGTCTTAAGGAGAAATGTTTTATTTCAGAGGTAGTTGCTACACAATATGTGAGTACTACCATAAAATCTATTTTACAACTCTGATAGCTGAGGCTTTCAGAAATCTATTATTTGAGTTTTAACAGTGCTAGTGATTTATGAGTGCTAGAGTCAATATCTGTTAGACATGTAAGACTGTTATGAACATCACCTTATGGTCAAAGTTTAAACTAGTTAAACATCCAGAAAGCATTGTAAACACATCTTTGGACTTTCAAACCTACTGCTCTGCCTTGACATCATTTACCAGCATCCACATAAACTGCACAAGCATTACATACACCACATGGATCAAATAATAACTTGTTCCATCACACTCCAATGATATGCAGAGATTGAGATTACATGGAGAAACAAAGTTAAGTCTTGGTATCTTTAAGTTTCAACATCCTACAATATATAAAAAGATAGAAATTCCTTAATTCAATGAGGATACATTAGTATAAAATAAAGCATGTGCTGTCCATGAAAATGCTAATAGCAGAGCAAGATGTCAGCTAATATAATTAGGTAAACATCTTCCCACAGGCACACCAAGTAGAACACTTACTTACATACCAAACTAACAAACACAAATACTGAAGAAGTTGGTAAAGCTATTCAATCATAAAAGTGAATTAAGTCCTATCGTAGCAGTATTAATGAAATTATGATTTATTTTGTTAAGTGAAGCAAACCAGACATAGTGCAACCAAAACTAAATGATCCCTATATATAGATGAAATTTAAAAACAAACTCATAGAAGTTGGGCATAGATTGGTAGGTAACTAAAGCTGAGAAGGGTAGAAGGGGCAAGGAGAGGAAAAGGTTAATCAATGGGCACAAAGAAGAGTTAGAGAGGCACAAGAATTTTCACTATTAGATTGCTCAGTAAGGTGCTTATAAATTAGAAAAATGCAATGTAAATTTCAAAAAGCTAGAAGAAATATTTTTAAAGTGAAAACTATAAACAGGGGATAAAGTCTTGAATAGATACCTATGTTTAACCTTATTTAAATATTCAGTATATAAATGTTGTTGTACACCTTGTTATATATATAATATATTATATATTATGTAATATCTCATAACAATATACACAATATGCATTTTGTGGATTAATCTATTAGCTAAAAAACATTAAATATATTACCCACATTTTAAATGTTGCTTAAAATTATTTTTTCAAATAAACCTGACAAGAATGTCTAAAAGTATAGCTTGAAAAATAATCAGTAAGATGTGAGTGTGCATACCAAGTATATAATCTCAAGGTGTATGAGGAGGATAAGTTACAGAAAATCAAATGGCTTTGCACAGATTTTTCAGTTCATTTGTCAAAGTTGGCTTTTTGTTTATAATATTCACAGATATTTTCCCCCAGTACTTTTAGGATAAACATCTTCTTAAATGTAACCTTATTGTATCTTAGAACTGTATTTCACAAAGTTATGGTCCAGCTAACTGTTTTGCATATACTGTCTGCACTCAAATTCTTAAACAAACTTTGTGCATCTCTTTAGCTCAATTACATATGCTCATCATTGGATTTACAATTGATGTTATTCAGGCAAATTAAAATTCTAATCAAAAATTTTTCCTATGGTGGTGTATTTCTTGCTTCACAATATGATTGTGTCTTCATCTTACAAACACTAGGTTGGAAAACTGTAAAATCGATGAACACAATCTTTCACTCTTTTCAAATCAGATGCATAACCAGTAAATTCTACTTAGTTCTTATTACATCTCTATCCAAACACAGCACTGTGTTGATATTCTTTCTTTTAACACAGCATGCTGAATACTGAAATTTTATGGAAAACAATAAAGATACTTGAATGTCATTGAAATAAACTTATCTCAAGTTGAAACATTACCAAATATTTTCTCATTAGTTTCAGTAATATCTAAGAATAAGTGGCTTTCCTGGGACAGATAATTAGCGCAGAGAAAATATGAAAACATCAAGCATTTGAACCATCCGTTTATTATCTATGAATACACCACCATTGTAATATTGTTAACACATACTATTTTTATATTCCTAGTGATTATTATCTTATGTGTTCAGTTAAGAAAAAGAACAGTTAAATACCTTTTAACTTGCTGTTCTGAACATAAACCAGGAAAAAAATGACATAAAATAAATAATTTATTTTTCATATTATTGCCTTTCATAGGCCCAGCTTTTCTTAATTTTCATTATGTATTTTTTACTGAGAAACAGAATCCTATATTACAAATCTAATTACATGTATGACATTTATTCATTTTACCAATGTTCATATAAGATCAGAGATTCTAAATTTTAGAACAGTCGGCATTTAATTTCTCAAATTTTTTTAGGTTCACTTCACTGTGGAATGAAATACAATATCAACTCTATATTGAAGGAAATTTACTCAAAGCAATGTTAAGCTTATATTGGGACTCAATAAGTTAGAGACATAGCCTCTAAAGAGTTTTTGTTGTTGTTGTTGTTGTTTTTGGTCAGGGGATGCAGAAATGGCTCAGTGGCAAAGAGTCCTTTCTTTTCGTCAAAAGGATCTGAGTTCACTTCCCAGCACCTATTTCAGGAGGCTCGCAACTTCCTACAACTCCAATACATCAGGGAATAATACTCCTTGCCTGACCTCTGAATATACCACACAAATGTGCACATATACATGCATGCACACATATAAGCATTTTTAAAACAATAAAATAAATTATTAGACTATGTTTGTCAGTGTTTTTATACTTTTATGCAAAATGTCTAAATATGCAAATAAACATATAAACATGCAAGCTAATATATCTTTTACTAAGAAATACACTGTTATGTAGGGACATTCCACTCCAGAGGAGTGGGATGGAAGGGATAGGGGGTAGAGGGTGGAAGGGTCGGACTGGGAGGGGTGGAAAGATGACACTATGATGGAGATGTAACCTGAAGCAATAAAAAAAAATACATAGTCTAAATTCTATATTTCTTGAAGTACTTCAAAAAACTATTCCTGAGATACTCTCAATGCCTAATTATATATTTAAGATTTTAGATTGACTAATTTAAATCACATGTGTATGAATCAGTGATCATGAGGAAATAACTACAAAAGTACAGTAATTTGGAGACCAGAATTAAAATCTCAGTAGGACAATATGGCTAGCTGTGGGCTCTCAAATATTACATTTACTTTCTTTCCTGACTATGATCAACTGGTTGACCCCCAAGTCAAGTCCCTGGTAACAAAAGTTAAATATTAAGGATAATGAGATGAGAGGGACTAGGAGAAAGTGTTTGGAGTTAAATCATGATTTATATTTAAGTAGTCTATAGAATTAAATCTTATGAATAAGTTTCTGAATAATCTGGCCCCACTAATTGATTTTGGCCATAGAAGTGTTAAGAACAAAAGTAGGGGAAAAGATGAATCTTACTATGATTGGGTATTCATATTCCATTACATGTAACTGTCAGTTTACATTTGCAGCTGTCACTGTCATGATCAGTGTTGGTAGTAATTCCTTCAAAAGCTCTTTGAAGTGCTACTAGGAAGAAACTAGAAGCACTGGGTTCAGGGAGATTGTCAACCTCTTTGTAAATATCCTTTGCTTTCTACAAACCAAAATCAAGTTTGATTTCTTTTTCAATGTTGATACCTTGATCTTGAAGTAATCTTTGTGCCTGCTTCTTCATTTATAGGTTACTCATGCTCCCTCTGTCAGAAAAAAAAAAATCAGTTTTCTGAATAAACCCATGAAAACAAAATTTAGATGTTACCCCCACAGGAATAACAAAGACTATAGTTACCTGTAACATCAACATGGTTGGTTAATTTAACTAAACCTTACAAAAGATTCCATGTTTTGAAATCAAGTTTTATTTTAAGTTAAAAAAATCCCATTTTAATTCTTTAACACTTTCATGCAGTCTGTGTGACCGTATTTAGTCCTCTTCCAATACTTCCCAGATCCCTTTTCTATCCATCCAAATCTATGTCCTGTTGTTTTTAAAACTCAAGTTTTTTTTAAATACTTTATTTTTTTTTTCTTCAAGTTACATCTCAGTAACAAACCCCTCCCTATTCCCCCTTCCTATCCCGCCCTTCCACCCTCTTGCCCCCAGAAGTTTCCCCTTTCAGTCCAACAGATGGTTCCTTCTCTTACAACAGTAAATATTATACAAAACAACAGATATAAATATGCCACATTTATGAGTTAAATGGCCCAGTATACCTTCCCAATGTCCAGTTTATACATATTTGGCCTCTGACTTTAACATTCTACTATCTAACCATCTCCATGAGTTTAAAGGTCTATATCTGACTCAACATTCATACTAACTTGCAACACACTTTTAAGAGTATCTTCTTATATCTAGAACAACCTCTTGATTCCTAAACAACTCAAAATTTAACTATGAGACTCTAGCTGTCTATTCTTCAACCACCTCAGAGACCTGAGAGGGATAAATATATCTGCTTATATAAGAAGTGCAGGGCCTGCAGCTTCCAAAACTAAGAAATGACATACCAGTGACTGCCTGGACAGTTCCCATTTTCTCTCCATACATTCCAGCATCAGTCTTCAGCCTTTGGGTCCTGTTTCTCTGACAGTTAGCCCCAGGGACTTCCTACTTTTCCTTTTCTGTATCCTTCTTCCTCTCCTATGTAGGAGTGCATAGGCTTGAGAAAAATGAGATATAGACATAGCACAGGAAGGTCCATGAAGAAGGGGCAGATTATTGAATATGCCCTTATACCTTTGTATATTGATACAAAATTAGTACTTTATTTGGCTAAAGTGGTATTGACCATTGTTTATTGTGCAAAAATAAGAATGTATTGGATTACATCGGTATTGATCTTTCTATATTGATACAAAATTAAGATTATAGTTGGCCACAATGGTATTGACCCTTGTGTATGGACGTAATATTAAGATTGTATTGGGCTACATAGGCATTGATCTTTGTATATTGATACATAATTAAGAGTATATTTAACCACAATTGAATAGATCTTTGTATATTGATACAAAATTAAAGGTAATGCTTCCTAATGGTATCATACCTAGAAATACTTAAAATTAAAATGTGAAGCTCTGGCCTCTTGATATCAACCATCTAAAATGGTCTAGGATAGTTAAGTAAAACAAACTCCTAGTCATGCAAACATATCACTTTGTTAGCTACTATGACAGTCTATCACAGATATTCTCTAAACTACCCAGTAATCAAGTTGCTAAGAGACAAGCAACATTTGCTTATCTAAATACAAGAGATGGATAGGGCATCTTCAAAAACCCCAAGAGATCTGCAGAATATGGCACTCAAAGATGTTATCTTAAATTAAGATTTTCTTTTTTTTTTTGATATCGAGACATATCAGCTCCTGACAACACCCCCTATTCTACTCCAAGTAGAAGATAAGCATCGAATAATCTCCAGTGTGAGATGGTTGAATTAGTGGCAAGCCTATCTCTTGGCATGAAAAAACCCCTTGCACCAACTGCAGACAGACTGCTGTCCAAAAAGGACAAAACTTGGTAGCAGGGAAGTCGACAGCCTAACTGCCAAGACAGGGTAGGTAAGTCCTTCTTAATCCCTGCTCTACAACAAATGTCTGTTAAAACTCAAGTTTTAACAAAAACGCTGTTCAATTTTTCTTGCTTCTTTTCATTAGTAAGCAGATGTTGCTTTTCTGCATAACAACCAAAAGAGACAGCTGTGTCAAAATGTCAGCATTGAATAGACTCCCTGATGAAGTGTCAGTGATTTGTATAGGGCTATATTTTGGAAAATTTGAGGAAGCTCTTTCAGATATCACAAGTCCAAACTAAAATCTATCTTCTATTATGTATCTTGAACTTTTGATATTTGGTAGAACTGGCTAAAACCTATGTGTGTTTTTAAATAGAAAACTATTTGCCATGGCCTTTATTAAAATTCCTGAGCTTTGTTTTCTTCGTTAATTTATATCCCAGTCTGTTACTAGCTCATGGCATTTTATGTTTCTTTGTTAGTGTTTGTTTGTTTGTTTATTTGTTTGTTTGTTTAAAACTTGAAACAAGGTTTCTCTGTGGATATCTGGCTGTTTTAGAACTCACTCTGTAGACCAGCCTGGCCTTGAATTCATAGAGATCCTTCCACCTCTGCCTCCCAAGTGCTGGAACTAAAGTTGTGTACTACCACTGACTGGCACTTTGATAGTATTTTTAATTGGATGTCATATTTGCATATTTGAACTAGGGAAGATTGCTTAAAAGAGTAAACTGGTTTGTGGGATATGCATGCATGTGGATGAAGATGCAAGTGGAGCCAACCCCATGGACAGAAAATAGAAAGACCTCAAACATCATTCTATTTTTGTTGTTCACCTTGTTTTCACCTTGTTTTCTGAAACAGAGTCTCTTCCTGACTTTGAGCTCCCAAGTATACTGTGCTGGCTGAGTTGTAAGGTCCAGGACTCCAGCTACCTCTCTGCCTTCCCAATACTGACTTTCCAAAAGTGCACATGCCATACCTGGAGTTTTATGTGATTTCTGGGGAACACATTACCTACTGAGCTATTTCTCCAGCCTGAAAAGGGCAAACTTTTAAAAATGGGAAATAATGAATCATTTTGTATAAAATATTCATATAATTTCAGTCATGTTTTCACCTGTGTTAAAACTTATGTGGACACAAAATTAACTTTCCGACAAGTTATTCTTGATAGAATGAGTAAATAACGTTCTATATAGACACAATATACTAGAAACACACTGTGTGTCATTGTAGAACCCAAGTTTTCTTGACTAAACTTTAGTCAGGCTTCAAAAGTCTAGGAACTCGGGTAGTCCCTGAGCTCTGGAGCAACTTGTTACAGAAACTGAGAGTTGGAAAACAATTACCACAGAATGTACTATACCCCCTGGATAAGGAAACTCCCTAACTTGCAGGGGACCAAATCCCTCATACCAGAAACCAAGTTCCTCATCCTTTAGCCAACACCAGTCAATTTAAATATAGATATGGTAACAAATAGAAGCTTGCCAAATGTAATGTTGCTTGATTCTTCCCTGCAAAAACAAAAAAAAAAAGCTGATGTAAAACTTTGCTTGGGGTTGGCCTCCTTCTTCTTGCATGGGGACTCTGTGTTGACTCCAGCACACTGTTGAATAAATCTCTTTCTTTTGCATCTATCTCAGGTGATTCCTTGGTCTCCCGAAATCCAGGAGTCCAATCTTGGGCTCAACACCATATGATGTTTTATTTGCATTATACACGTTTCATTTTTACCTCTAATGATATTTATATCTGACATTTTGTTCATCAATTTTTATATTTGAGAAAAGAATATGAGCTTTTACAATGAGGCAAGTAATTATATTTTTTGGTTATTAAATAATTTGAAATAAGACTATGTATTATAGTATGAACTAACAAAAGAATTTAGTCTTTTGAATTATCCTTTACTGGATGAGTTCATACTACTTTTCTCTTTCTGCAATGTAAATTTGCTAAAGCTGTATTTAAGATTATAAGAGTGAAGGGATCAGGATCCCTGCTGAAAGATAGGGTCTCCTAGATATGACAGGGAAGTTGCATCCATGATATCTAAAAATTATGATCACCTAAGTAAGACTTGCATAATGACATTACCAGTTGATGTGACAATATGAGTAGGAAAATTTAATACAGTCCCATTCCTAGATGAAGCAATAGAGGCAATAAATGGTTGCTGAGAAAGGGAAAATCAGATTTATTTAAGGACAAGAATCTGGTAGGTTATCTGACCCCAGCTGTTATCCCTTAACACATATGCAATGTGAAATTGACTCAGTAGGTTGCACACACACACACACACACACACACACACACACACACTTACATTAAATTAAAGAAGCCCTAAATTTGAGGGTAGTAGGTGTATGGGAAGAGTTAGAGAAAGAAAAAGTTCTAAACTCATAAAAAATTATCAAAAAATAAAGTTGTAATTAGGTTCTAATTATAACTATCTATACTTGATATAGAAAAACATAAATTTTAAAATCTGGGAATAAGTAAATGTGGTATATAGTCTCTGGCACTAAATCCATGTGTTCTATCAAACTTACAGTTCTGATCTTTGTAAGCTATCATGTAACTGGCTATGATTAATCATCACTAGTGCTTTTATCTGTATTTAGGGGACTCACATCTTGCAAAATTCAGTAGCTGTGAATGCAAATTGTTTCCTTTTAAAAAACATTTCTTCAAGTTATATCTCAGTCATAATCCAGTCCCTACTCCCCTCTCCAGTCCCATCCTCCCACCCTCTTTCCCCTCAACCCCTGATCCACTTCCTTTTTTTTCAAGTTTAAGGTATCTCTTTTTCCCCCTAACACCTCCCCCTTCCAACAAATGACTCTTTCTCTTATAACAACAAATACAATACAAAACAACAAAAATAATTAGGCCACAATTATGAGAAATATAAGGCTTAGCATACATTCCCAATGTCCAATCCATATGTATTTGACAACTGACTTTAGTATTCTACTATGCAATCATCTCCATGAGTTTAAAGATCTATATCTAACTCAGCTTCTATCCTAACTTGCATCTCCATCTTAAAAACATCTTCTTAAATCCAGAACATCCTCTTAATTGGTTCTTTATATTTCTTACTTAGTAAGTATAAATCAAGAGAATGAGAAAGCCCCTAATGCAATGGGAGAGCTTTCGTAGACTCCGCATAGACTCCTGAAGGATCTGAATTGTTATTATTGAAGTAAACCAGTATATTCATGGGAAGAAGTGTGTCCTTCAAGTGTACCATGATCAAGGTAGGAAAAAACTGTCCTCGTTAAAAAAGGAAATTGGGGTGCTAGCTAGATCATATTTTAGACCAGTGATTGCTATATCTCTTAAAGCTTCTTTTGTGGGTAATGATAACTCACAAATCATATATTGGGCATATACTCAAAGATACTCCACCATACCACAAGGACATTTGTTCAACTATGTTCATAGAAGCTTTATTCATAATAGCCAGAAACTGGAAACAACCCAGCTGTCCCTCAACCGAAGAATAGATAAAGAAACTGTGGTACATGTACACAATGAAATACTATTCAACTATTTAAAAATAAGGAAATTGTGCAACTTTCAGGCAAATGGATGGAACTAGAAAGTAACCCAGACCCAGAAAGACATGCACGGTATGTACTCACTTATAAGTGGATACTAGTCAGACAGTACAGTATAACCATACTACACTCCAGAGTCTTAAAGAAGCTAAGTAAAAAGAAGGGAAGATGCTTGAATCTCACTCAGAAGGGGAAATAAAATAAATATCAGAAGTTGACTAAGAGAGGGAATTTGAGTGGGAGAAGATGTGGGGAGGGGAACGAAGATGGGGTTCAAGTGTAGGGAGAACAGAGGTAGAGTATGAGAGGACTAGGAAAGAAAGGGGAAATCCACAGGGGGGACTTCTCTGAGACAAACTGGAGACATTGGATGAGGAACGCTCCTGGGAGGATATGGGGATGACTCTAATTAAGACTCTTAGCATCAGGGAATATGGAGTCTGAAATAGCTATCTCCTGTACCTAGGCAGAGCTTTCTATAGAAAGGACACCAATCCACCCACAAACATTGGCCCCAAATTTGTTCTACCTACAAGATGTGCAGGGATTAAGATGGAGCAGAGTTTGAGTGAAAGGGCAACTCATGACTGGCCCAACTTGAGACCCAGCCCCGAAAACTAAATGATACTCTGCTATGCTTGCAGATGTGAGCCCATCATCTGAGAGGCTTCATCCAGCAGCTGATGGAAACAAATTCAGAGACCCACAGCCAAACATTAGGAGGAGCTCAGGGAGTCTTGTGGAAGAGTTGGGGGCAAGATTAGGGGAGCTGAAGAGGTCAAGGACACCACTAGAAGACCTACAGAACCAATTAACCTGGGCCCTCGGGGGCTCACAGAGACCGAATCACCAAACAAAGACTGGACCTAGGTCCACTACAAATATGTAGCTGATGAGTAGCTTCATCTTCATGTGTGTCTCCTAACAATTGGAGCAGGGATTGTCTCAGACTTGGACTCTGCTACCTGCCTTTGGGTCCCTTTCCCCTAACTGAGCTGCCTTGTCTGGCCTCAGAGTAAGATGATGTGCTTAGTCCTGATGTGGTATGATGTGCTTGGTTGGGTTGATATGGAGGATAGTTGTGAGGGGTAGGAGAAGGGGAGCAGAGAATCAGGGAAGAGGGTAGGAGAGAGGGACTTGAAGGGGAGGAGGAGGAGGGAGCTCCTATAGGGATGTAAAGTGAGTAAATAAATAAATTAATGAAGAAAAACAGATTAAAAAGAATTTGCTATATATACATCATTTAATAAAAATGATCAGGAACTTTAGGTAAATTGACATTATTTGACATCTAGTAACTGAAAAAGAAAATTATTAATTATTGTTTTTGTTTATATTTTATTTTACTAAATCACTTTTAGATTGTGATCCATAGTTTAATGACTATTCAATGAATTTCTGTAAAAAAAAATACAAAGAAAGCTTTGACTGTTTGCCACAAGTGGTTTGATATGTAAATGATAATACAGATGTTGTTAAGACATTTTGTGCCAAATTCTGATAGTAATGTTACTATTATTTTTAACACATAGAACATTTCGAGAATGTTCTGGGATTGTATCACTGGATAATTCTTCACTTTATGAAGATGTTGAGTACAATATTTTCATCTATACATTTATGTCTAGTCATGGCTACTTTTATTTGGCTTGTGTAAAATCCTGTGCAGGACAGACCTGCCAATGTTACCTGGAATCTACTCTGTCCATTTATCTCTGCTCCTGATTTTCACCTGGCAGTGCTCCTTGACAAGAAGGGATGAACTTGTTCCATAGTAGAATGCTTTTTGCTTTTTGACATCCATGGTCAAAGCTGCCAACTTTGCATTGTCAATGTGCACCTTTGCCATAAGAACAAATACATATATATTTCTCAAGAACATTAAAGTCAATACCAAAGAGAAAAACAGATTTATTATAATAGTATAAAGTATCTTTTAAAATAACAAAATATATTAGTAATTTAATTACACAGATATATTAAAAAAATCTTATATTTCTGTATTGTAAAAGAGTTTGCTACTCTGCATTTTAAAAGATAAATTTAAAAGTTCATTCCTGGCTTGTCATTATAAGAATAACTGGGGGTGGGAAGTAGAAAGGTGAGAATAAATTATATATAAATTCATCTTAAATCTACTCTGAACAGAAATTTCCAAAGGCCAGTGTAGAAAAAGACACAAAGATAAACTGGAAGATAAACTATTACTGTTTAGAAAGCAGATGTACACACACAATAAAGGCTCAAACCAGAACAAAAATCTATAAGTACATGGCAATCAATTTTAGTTTTTTAATAGGTGGTAGAACACATGAAAGAAAATTGTCTATTCCTCTGTCCTTGGAAGCAAACATAGAATATCTTCACATAAAGCAGTGTATGTATAAAACAAATATTGCCATGCTGAACATTTAACAGAATCTGTTGAAATATTTGTCAGAAGATAATTTACTGTAGGTTTTCTGTTTTAATATGGCTTCTTGAGCTATAACAACAACAATCTCGTTTAATGTAAAAGGAGAAGAAATAAGTAAACGTTTACTCTAAGACTCTTTGAAGATGTAAGCATTATTTATAAATTATGAAATACACCCTAGTGCGTGTTATGATTAGACACAAGGAAATGAGGAGCAAATAAAAAAGGGAGAAGTGCCATAAACCTAGTCAGATTGCAAGAGCAAAGACACCAAAGATCCATTTCCAGTCAACCAATTTAAATGATATTCAACAGGGGCTGCCTTAACTTAATCACCTTCCATGTACCCCACATTATTACTTGTCAAGAAAAGTAGACAAATGTCGGGATATGAGAGTTTCTGACTGCTCTAGAGGAATTTAGCCTGGCAGTTGGGAGGTACTTGGCCCACAGAAAAGAAATAAAAGATACAACCTACACTATTTGTTGCATGGCAACCATGAGTGTAGCAACTATTCCTTTGCTCTGGTCAGCAATCAATTTCTCTAATGGCAAGACAAAGCACAGAACTATTTGTGGACACATAGATTTAAATACCACAGAGATCTGCTAAAGTTTTATCTTAACTGAAAAATCATGCCACCATATTAGCAGAAGCTAGCTTTTATCAAGACGCATCAATATAGACAGACGTAATAAGAGGTTGGGAGGCTGATTCATAATCCTGGTGTGAAGACAGCTACAGACACAAAAACATAGAAATAATAACATGGGCAGAAGTCATACATTTTTTTCAACATTTATTTATTTCTCCAAGTTCCTTCTCAATCAAAGTCCCCTTCCTCCTCCCTCTCCCAGTCCCACTCTCCTACCCTCTTCACCTGCTCCCTCCTATCTTATTTTTTTTTAAATTTGGGGTATATATTTTTCCTCCCAACAACTCTCCCTTTTAGTCCAGTAAATGGCTCTCTTTCTTGTAACAATAAATACAATACAAAACAATAAGAACAATTAGGCCACAATAATGAAATTTAAAAAGTATAACATATATTCCAAATGTGCAGTCCATATGTATTTGGCAATTGATAATAATATTATATTATCTATCTATCTCAATGAGTTTAAAGTCCTATACCTAACTCAGTTTCAATCCTAACTTGCATTACCAACTTAAAGACATCTTCTTAGACCTAGAACATCCTTTTAATTCTTATACAACCTAAAACTTAACTGCAAGACTATAACTATTGTGGTTACCAGTTTGTTTTGCAGGGACCAGTGTTTGGGTCCCAGCACCCACCTGCCAGCTCAGAATCATCTATAAACACTACACATTTTCAGGGACAACCTTAGATGACTACTTGCATCCTGGATCCCTCATGAGACTTGGAAGTTAAGTTGTTGATGGAAGCTGCCATCTTACTTACAATAGCCTTTTCCTGATCCCTAACCCTGTCATTGAGTAGACACTTTATTTTCTCATTATGTGTGGACCTCTATGTAGTGGCTGCTCATGACAGAGCTTCTCCCAGGGAGAAGTCTTGTGAAAAGCTGGAATGGAGAAGTTACTTCACATTAACTAAATTCTCCCCATATTCATCTTATCCCATTAGAACCTCGCAGTAGATTCTAGGATCACTTCAAGTGAACAAAGGTTAGAGGCAGAAGATTCATCTTACAAACTGTTCCCTGTTTGAGGTGTATTCAGTAGCATTCCTTCAATTCTCCGGGACTATGGAAGAAAAAGACATGCAATAACTAAGGATGATGACCACTATAGACATTATATATATAATATGTATATAGATATACAATAAGTTCAACATTCACCCATGTAAATATGGGAAATTCCTTAAATAGGACTCAGTCCTGTTGTGTTTTTAAAATAACCCTTCAGACTTCACAATTTCACCTTCACAGTTTTGGCTTTTCTCAATAGGCAACAGATTCTGCCCTCTGAGCTACCATTTCTTTGTCATGAATTATAGAGCACAGGCCTTTATCTGAGTAGTTTTCTCAGCCAGTTTTGAGGAATTTTAAAGTTGTGGTTGTAATGTTCCTTGTTGTTTTTGTAGGTATAGTTGCACTATTTTTGTCCCTTGTGCTACAACTTACAATTTTTCCTCAGATATAATTGTTAAACAGTAAATGAACTGTCTACAGGTATTAATATGGATAATGTTATTAGACAAAAGTCACACATCATCAGCTTCAGACTTCTCATCTTTGTCCTTTGCTTTTTTAAAGTTTTATTTATTATTTTTAGTTACATTTCCATTACAGCCTCCTCCCTCCACCCCTCTCACTCCCATCCTTCCACTGTCTACCCCTTCTCCCACCTATCCTGCTCCTCTAGTGTGGTGTGTCCCCACATATCACCCCCTTCAGTTCATCAGTCACATGAGGGCTAAGAGCTTCCTCTTGCACTGGGGGCCTATATGACAGTTCCACTATGATGAAGTGTCCCACTAACAGGTAACAAAATCCATGTTCCTCTTTCTTTGGGTCTGTTGATTATAGGATAGTTATCTTGTACTTTATGGGTAAAATCCAGTTATAAGTGAACACATGCTGTGTGTATATTTCTGAGTTTGGGTTAGCTCACTCAGGATGAGCTTTTCTAGATCTAATAGAATAGAAAGTAGGGAAAAGCCAGAAAACTAATAGTTCAGGCTCTAAGACCAACAATCAGTAAATGGGACCTTATGAAACTAAAAAGTTTCTGTAACACAAAAGACACTGTCATTAGAACAAAACAGCAACCTACAGATTGGGAAAAGATCTTCACCAACCCCACATCTAACATAGGGCTACTATCCAAAATTTATAAAGAACTCAAGAAAATAAACACCAAGAAATTAAATAATCCAAACAAACAATCAAAAAAAGGGTACAGAGCTAAACTGAGAATTCACAAAAAAGGAATCTCTAATGACCAAGAGACTCTTGAAGAAATGCTCAACATCTTTAATCATCAGAGAAATGCAACTCAAGATGACTCTGAGACTCCATCCCACACCTGTCAGAATGGCTAAGATCAAAAACTCAAATAACAGCACATGCTGGTGAGGTTGTAGAGAAAGGGGAACACTCCTCCATTGCTGGTGGGAATGCAAACTTTTACATCCACTATGGAAATCAGTCTGGCGATATCTTAGAAAACTCAGAATAGCTCTACCTCAAGACCCAGCCATACCACTCCTGGGTATACATCCAAAATATTCCTCAACAAACCACAAGGACATCTCATCAACTATGTTCATAGCCACTATATTCGTAATAGCTAGAAACTAGAAACAACCCAGATGTCCTTCTCCAGAAGAATGGAAAAAAGAACTGGTTCATTTGCACAATGGAATACTACTCAGCTATCACAAACAAGGAAATCTTGCAATTTGTAACCAAATGGATGGAACTAGAAAAATCATTGTCCTTTTCTAAGAAAGAGCGCTTTAAGTTATATTGAAAGCCCTCATCATATTTTCATAAAGTATTGTAAGAATGAAGCTATCTAAAAACAATGATAAGCAAAAGTGATCTAGTTAACTTGGGTGTAGCTACTCAGGTGACAACTGAAGTGATCTCGTTCCACTGAAAATCACATGGAAGAAAAGTAAATCAGATCATTTCTGGGTAACTGCAAATCACAGTATGTTTACAAAATGGAAATCCATACAAAGAAGAACTTTCCAGTTGAGGAGATCAGTGTTTTGTTTTTGTTTTTGTTTTTGTTTTTTCTGCTCTCTTTGCTAGTTGCAGTTTAGAAGGCTGAGTTGGTCATAATATTCCACATCAGTAATCTCAACCAGAACTATGAGTGTGAAGCTAGGCTGGACCACATAGTGAAACCCTGTTTCAGAAAATTCCGTGCAAAAGACTGAACATAATGTAGAAAATTTTGTTAGAATATTTCAAGTTAGAAAGATGTCAGATGACAGATTGGATTCCAATGTCACATGCAGCATGATAAATTCTGTTTCTTTGTTTCTACATATAATATAGGAAAACCAAGCAATCAAGAAATACCAATAAATAAGAATAAAGGATATTAAGAAAATCTTTCTTTTATCCGAATATGAGAAAAGAGATAGCTTACCAGATCAGAAAATATTAGAGCAATTGTATTTCATAGCATATGTTACAGAAAAACCCACAGCGTCAAAACGCATTGATGGTTGATGCTAAGCTTGGCCTCAGTTTTCTAGTCTATATGCTATCCCTTTTCCTCATGCCTCAATGACCCCACAGAAAACCCAAATCTTTCAGTCTTGATATGAGGGTATATGCCTAGTCTTATTGGAAGTTGTTATGTCATGTTTAGTTGATATTTCTAAGAGACTTCTCTTTTCTGAAGGAAAATGGAGGAGGAGTGGATCTCAGGGAGAGGGAAGCTGCTTGAGGGAGGGACTGAGCAAAGAGAAGAGAGGGGAAACTGCAGTTGGAATATATGAGAGAAGACTAAACAAGCAAACAAACAAGCAAAGAAACAAATATCTAAAACGATCTCCAAAGGCCCATATGTTAAAACAACAAACAAACAAAAAGAAAGCTCTTTAACCCCCTGATTGGTACTATGAGGGTGAATGGAACTTTCAAGAGGTTTACTCCTTGTGAGATGGTTTAGGTCATAGGGGCAAATGCTCAAAAGGGATTATGGGTTCTTAGTCTCTTCTTACTCCTCTCACTTCACCACAGTGAGGTGGGTTTGTTCTGTTATTGACTCCTTACTCCATCTTGATTGTCAACTTGTGACACATGGAAATAGGAAACCTCCAGTTAAAGAATTGCCTCCATTATATTGTCCTGTGGACATGTGTATAGGACATTTTCTTGGTTGCTAATTTAAGTAGGAAGGCTCAGCCTACTGTGGGAAGTACTATGCCTAGGCTGATAGGTTGGGCTCTATAGAAATAGTAGATAAATGTGAGCCTCAGATTAAGCCAGTAATCAGTGTTCCCTGTTGATTTTTTCATGAAACTCCTGCCATGAATTCTTGTCTTAGCTCCCTTAGATGATGGACTATAACTGTAAGCTAAAAATAAACACTTTCCTCACCAAGTTACTTTGGTCATGGTATTTATTAAGGCAATGGGAAGTAAACCACTACAGGAGAGGACTAGTGAGACTAAATTCCCATCTTACCTACCTATAATAATGTATCATTTTCGCCTGTCAAGGTGTCAAAGTAAAGAAGCTAATTAAAAGCTCAAGAAGATTGCTAGTATTTTCTCTTTACCTTTCCATTTCCTGACTTTGTCCTCCTTTGTGCTATTCTTTGCAGGATTTCACATTGTGAGTTCAATGACTTTCAGCTGCTCCTGGGGGCTATTCACATACATAGAAGGACCTTTATGTAGTCAAAAGCCTTCTTCTATATTTCCAAGAAAAATCCCACTGTGCAATATTCTTGAGATATCTTGTCTGAGTTGGACATATTCCTGTTTCCTTAAGAAATGACTATAGAAAAGAAACTAAAGTATTTAAGTCATTTACTTTCTTCCTCTTCTTTGGAGATAATTTAAAATACTTTTGCAAAAATGAAGGCAAATAAACGTGAAGAAGTAATTAATATAGCTATGCTTAAATGTATAAAGTCAGTCTTGAAGTACACAATCATAATATAGCTACAGTTTTAAGCAATTTTTGTATGCTATCTTATCAAATCCAAATATAGAAGTATGGATTCATTTGACTCTTCTTAACATCTTCATAGTTGTCTGGGATATAACTCAGTTGTAGTGTATTTGTTCAATGAGTGTGAGGCTCTGAAATCAGGTCACACCACCAAAAGCATAAAGCAGCCAAACACATCTCCATGGTCTTTCATTATATGGATCCATTCATTCCACTCCTTTAAAATATATTTAAGGCATTTTATATTTTTGGTTATTTTTATGGGTTTTACAACTCTTGCTTTTCTCTTGCTGTTACATGTGGTGATTCTATTAATATCTTTATGTGTAAAATTATTTCAAAGCAATTCACTTTGGATGAAATTTATTCATTAAAATTAAAATAAATGCTTTTCATTTGCTTACGAATTCACTGGTGTTGAAACAAAATTTCAAATATGGAAAAATAGATACTACTTGATGTTATGTAAACTAGCAGATGGTAGGAGTATTGAGTAATTTTAATGCATTTCAAGGCTCTGTGATATGTTAGGTATTAAAACATATCCTTCCATATTCCTCAAACACATTAATTTTAAGCTTCTTTAATTTTTAAATACATGCACTATGTTTTATGATATGAAACCAAAAATCTCAACTTTATTTCCAATTTTAGTTAGATAAACACACTGCCACCTTCTCACTGTAAGTACTTCAGTTAGTGGGACTCGAAGAGTGTAACACTTGGGAAGCTCTTTTTTTGAAGTAGCCCTGCTAATTTATGAGCTTGCTGCGGGTGTGCCTTGTGAGTAACAGGACCAGAGGCCTCTGTGCTTCAGTTGATCAGGAATATCAGGGTATGTAAAAAGGCTATTAATGAGCTGCAAACATTTTACTTCTTTTATACACGTGAGTGGTGGGTATATATTAATGTAAAAGTGCTTTAAAACCAGAAAGAGGAGAGGGACATTTAATCTCTCTCATGTTTGAAATTTTGGAGGAAATTAAGATGTTCTTTTGATCCTAATAGTGATTAGGCTCTCATATTATGTTTTCTTCATTTGCTGACTCAGTCATTTGTATCATCGAAGGTTACATTGTTGAAAATTTTCTTAACCTTACTGCATTTGAAGATTGGTACAAATTCTTTCCATATATGTGTATATACATATGTCTAGTATATGTTTTATAAAGATAGACATTATAAATCATGGTAAATCTCTCTCTCTCTCTCTCTCTCTCTCTCTCTCTCCTCCTGAGTTTCCCAAAATTGAATAGAGTACTGGTAGCTATTCATTCCTCAACATGAAATAATACAAATTCTCTCTCTTTTGATTTCATTGTTGCTACTGGAAAATCATTCATACTGTGACCCCACTGCATTTTTCCCCAAACGAACACATTTCCTTTTAGTTTCTAGAAGACTTTTCTATGGGTAGTATTTTGCAAAATTCCCTGTACTGTGTTTTAATGTGATTATCATACTCTATTTTTGATTGACAATCCAGAATCTATAGCTGAAGACCGATAATCAATTTGAAAATTTTTAAATATTTATTTGATCAAAGGACTTTCAGTTACAGAGAAAAATGGAGAGGAAAGTACAAAGTTTTACATGTGTATTTTTAGGACACATGCACACCTTTTCTATGACTGGGAATAGTGCAGGTTGAGACACTTATCTGAATCAGTGGATCTTCAATTTAACATATCATCAAAACACATCATTCACAGATTACCTTTATGTTTATTCTTGGTGTCGTGTAAATAGCAGAGTAGGATATGTAAAACGACATTTGTCTCTAGCAGTATATCAAAATATTTTTACTACCATTAAAAACCATCTGTTCACACAGTCAAACATTAGGTGAAGCTCTGGGAGCCTTATACAAGAGAGGGAGGAGGAATAGAGAGACCCAGAGGGGGGTTAAGATCAGCACATGAAGATCAACAGAACCAATCATTCTGGCCTACCCCCAGAGGCTTACAGTGATGGAAACGCCAAAATAACCAACCAACCAAATGAACAACAACAACAATAAAAAAAAAAAACAAAACAAGAACAAAAAAAAAGACCTTAGACTTGAGCTAGCCCCTCCTATACAAATGTAGATGATAACTACATCTTTGTCTTCATACAGATCCCTTAGCAAGGGGGAGAGGCCGCAGTCCCAGTGGTGGACTTGTTTCCTTTTATTTTTTTATTATTTTTTTGAAGATTTATTCTATTTTATTTTTTATATGTATACAGTGTTCTGCCTGCAGGTATGCCTGCAGGCCAGAAGAGGGCATCAAATTTCATTATAGATGGTTGGAGCCACCATGTGGTTGCTGGGAATTGAACTCAGGACCTCTGGAAGAGCAGTCAGTGCTCTTAACTTCTGAGCCATCTCTCCAACCCCGACTTGTTGCCTTTTAGTAGGACACTTTACCTTAACTGAGCTGCCATGTCGGGCTGCAGAGCAAGAGGGAGCTCTTAGTCCTCCCTTATGTGACTGATGAACTGAGCAGGGCTGATATGTGGGGACCCCCCCCCCTCACTGGAGGAGAAGGATGGAGAAGGATGGCGAAGCATGGATGAACTTAAGTTCCCTATCAGATATCTTGATGGCTGAATCCCTTGTCTCCAAGTAGCACCATCCACCCACTCAAAAACTAAAAGAAACCTTCATTGTTTCCAAGTTTGACTACTAAAAATAACACAAAGACAAACATCTGTATGCAGGGTTTTTAAACAGACATTTTCAACTTTTTTGGAAAGACACCAAAACATTCAACTACTTGATTCCACATAAAGGTCAGCCACAGAGCATATGGTTAGCTGTGGAAGATACTGCTACTTTCTCTTCTAAAGTATCCACAGCATGAGTTTTCATCTACATCAACAACAAATGAGGGTTCCTTTTGTTCTGCTTCCTCACAAACATTTGTGACTGGTATTGAGAATTTTGGGCATTCTGATAGGTTTTAATTTGCACTTCTTTAATATCATAAGGAATGAGTGTTGTTCATATACTTACCTGTAATCTCGAGATATTCCTGGAAAGGTTCCTGTTAAGGTCCTTGGCTAATTTTTAAAGCATATTACTTCATTATTACTAGTCCAGATGTGTAGGAGTGGAGTATTTGAATATTTTTGATAACTTTATTTTATCAAATGTATATTTTATAAATACTTTCTTCTACCCTGACTTTTCTTGTGTCACTTGATAGTGTATTTTGTAATGCCTACTTTTAAAATTTTAATGAAATTCAGCTTTTCAGTTATGTTTTTCGGTAAGAGTCCTTGTGGTAATTCATCTCTACAACTTGTTTGTAATAGGTCTTCTCCATATTGTCCGGTCTGCACTTGTGTTCTTACATGTATCCACCATATTGTCTTTTATAAACTTGAGAGTATTCAGTACTAAGCATAGGTCTATGGGAAATTTAGATTTTATTTTGTAAAGAATGTAAGATCAGCAGGTAGATTTTTTTTCAACGTGAAAGCTAACTTTTTCATTTATTGCATAATTGTATATTTTTTCCAAAGTACATTAGCCCGTGTTCACATGACATTGTTCCTGTGCTTTCCACCATGGTCTATCTATCGATCCATCTATCATTTTTAAACATTACACTGTCATGATTACTGAAACTTGGTAATAAATTTTAAGGCCAACTATTATTTATAATTGTCACTATTATTAATCTTTTCCTACTTTATCACTATAAGTATTTCTTTAGATCTTTTATTTCTGCCTATAAATTTTAAAGTAAGTTTTTTAATAATGAAAAAAAGACAGAGACCCCTGGGATTTATTTTGAAGTTATGTCGAATTTACAGTACATTTTGGGAAGTCTTGACAATCTGTCATCTCCCTCTTTGTGAACATGAACAGCATCTTAATTGCTTAGCTTTACTTTAGATTTTTCGTTAAATTTTTCTTCATAAATATTTTGTATATTCTTTATATGTTTCATTTGATTTGTTCATATAATTGGTTTTATGATTTTAACTCTAAATATCACCTATTTATTATTGGTATACAAGAATATGATGAAATTTGCTTGCTTCCTGAGGTGCAACTATACTATAAATGATTATTATTTCTAGAGGGGATTTGAATATTTTATACTATTTAAAAATGTCTACATAATAATGTCAATTGTCAGCAAGCAAAGTTTTCTCTTTGAAATTATTAGTTTCCTCTACTTATTTAACTAAGATATTGTTTTTTGAATTATTGTCTCAACATCATCCATCTTCATACACATTTCTATTTCAGTGAATGATGGCTAATGTCCTTAGCAATGGAGCCACACTGTCAATTTTTAAAAAACTACCTTCTGGGGGGAGGAGGGTGGAAGGGTGTGACTGGAGGGGGGAGTAGGGAGGGGATTGTGATTGAGATGGAACTTGAAGAAATAAAAAATAAATTTAAAAAAAAAACTACCTTCTGTCCTACCATCAGTCTGAGTTGTTTGGAGATCTCCATGGAACCTCTGTGGCCAACAATGCAACCAAATGTAACCCAGTCCCATCACTGGAAGCCTTGCCTGGCTACAAAATGTGGCCACTTCAGATTCCATATCCTGCATTAGTAGGAATCCTCACTAGGGTTAGCCTTATAGACTCCAGGAATTTCCACTGCATTAGGTTTCCACACCATCCCCCAAATGACTTGATTATCATTTACTTAACAGCCAATATCCACTTGTAAGTGGATACAAATTTGTCTTTCTGGGTCTGGGTTACCTCACTTCATATGGTTTTTTTCATTTGCTGGAAATTTGATGATGTCATTTTTTTTTTTTTTTACAGCTGAGTAATACTCTATTGTATAAATGTACCACAATTTCTTTATCCTTTCTTCACTTGAAGGACATCTAGATTTTGTCCAATTTCTGGCTATTATGTATAAATCCACAATGAACATAGTTGAGAAAATGGCCTCATGCTAAGATGTAACATCATTTAGGTACATGTCCAAGAGTGATGTAGCTGAGTCTTGAGGTAGACCAATTCCAAATTCTCTGAGGAACTGTCATATTATTTCCATAGTGGCTATACAAGTTTTCACTTCCACCTACAATGAAGGAGAGTTCACCATGCTCCACATTCTTACCAGCATGAGTTGTCATTTGTCTTTCTAATCTTAGGCATCTTGACAGGAGCTACACCTTGTCGCGTCCCCCTCCACCAGCAAGGACAACGCAACTCGCAAAAGCTCTTCTCAAGCAGTTTATTCAGGTCCCTTGAAAACAGTCTTCTGAATCCTTGCTTGTGTCTCTGCTTCTCTGCTTGTGTCTCCCTGCTTCTCCTCCCTCAAGCCCTTATATGCCTACTCAAACCCAATCAGATCATTCCACCTAGTGATCCAAGATAGGCTCACAAAAGGAGGAAGCACACCGGGCTAGGCAGCCGCTACCAAATAAGGCTAGTTTACAGCTAAGCTTGAGCTTTCTGGCATTAAGCCAGGTGCCATCTTAGGGTTGTGGCTCGCTGTGGCTCACCACAACACCTGTCTTTTTTTTTTTTTTTCTGACAATGAGAAAGGGCTTTATTGATGGGATAAAATGAAGGACAGGGAGCATGAATGTGTCTTCACTAAATGTTGATGAAACTGTCACAAGCTTATACATTAGCATTCTGGCAGACTAAAATACAAGACTATTTACTAGTTCTAGATACTTAGCAGAATTAATCCTTAGATTCTGCATTTGTGAAAACAAAACTTAAAACAGTATTGATGTGCTTCTCTCACACTAAGCCATCAGCAAGTACTTGAAATAGATTATATGATACTCGGAGCATTCACGGTCTTCTTTTTTTGTGGTTACACTTTTTTCTTTATTTTTTATTTCTTCAAGTACATCTCAATCGCAATCCCCTCCCTACTCCCCCCTCTAGTCCCATTCTCCCACCCTCTTCCACCTCAACCCACCCATCCCCTTCCTTTTTTTTTAAATTTAAGGTATATCTTCCCCCCCAACAGCTCCCCCTTTCAGTCCAACAAATGGCTCTTTCTCTTATAATAATAAATACAATACAAAACAACAGAGGTAATTAGGCCACAGTTAAGAGAGTTATATGGCTTAGCATGCAATCCTAATGTCCAATCTATACGATTTGGCACCTAACTTTAACATTCTACTATCTAGCCATCTCCATGACTTTAAAGTTCTATATCCAACTCAACTTTCATCACAATTTTAAAAACATCTTCTTAGATCCAGAACACCCTCTTGATTCCTAAACAATTCAAAACTTAACTAAGAGACTCTAGCTATCTAATATTTAACCACCTCAGAGACCTGAGAGGGATAAAAATATCTGATTATATAGGAAGTGCTGGGCCCGCAGCTTCCAAAAATAAGAAATGACATACCAGTGGCTGCCTGGACAGTTTCCATTTTCTCTCCATACATTACAGTATCAATCTTCTCCCATTTGGCCCAGTTTCTCTGACAGACATTGGTTGTAGAGCAGGAATTATGAAGGACTTACCTAACCTGTCTTGGCAGAGCTAGGCTGTCGACTTACCTGCTTCCAATTTTTGTCCTTTTTGGACAGCATTCTGTCTACAGTTGGAGCAAGGGGTTTTTCCTACCAAGAGATAGGCTTGCCACTAATTCAGTCCTATTTGGAATAGAATAGGGGGTGCTGTCAGGAGTTGACATGTCTCGATATCAAAAAAAATCTAAAGTTAAGAAAACATTTTTGAATGCCATATTCTGCAGATCTCTTGAGGTTTTTGAAGAGGCCCTATCTATCTCTTATATTAGGATAAGGAAATGTTGCTTGTCTGTTAACAACTTGATTTTTGATTAGCTTAAGATTTTTTGATATCGAGACATGTCAGCTCCTGACAGCACCCCCTATTCTACTCCAAGTGGAAGATGAGCATCGAAGATTCTCCAGTGGGAGATGGTTGAATTGGTGGTAAGCCTTTCTCTTGGCAAGAAAAACCCCTTGCTTCAACTGTAGACAGACTGCTGTCCAAAAAGGACAAAAATTGGAAGCAGGTAAATCGACAGCCTAGCTCTGCCAAGACAGGGTAGGTAAGTCCTTCATAATTTCTGCTCTACAATCAATGTCTGTCAGAGAAACAGAGCCAAATGGCTGAAGATTGATGCTGTAATGTATGGAGAGAAAATGGGAACTGTCCAGGCAGCCACTGGTATGTCATTTCTTAGTTTTGGAAGCTGCGGGTCCGGCACTTCCTACATAATCAGATATATTTATCCCTCTCAGGTCTCTGAGGTGGTTGAAGAATAGATAGCTAGAGTCTCATAGTTAAATTTTGAGTTGTTTAGGAATCAGAGGGTGTTCTAGATCTAAGAAGATATTTTTAAGATTGTGAGGCAAGTTAGTATGAAAGCTGAGTTAGATATAGAACTTTAAACTCATGGAGATCGTTAGATAGTAGAATGTTAAAGTCAGGGGCCAAATATATATGGAATAGACATTGGGAATGTATGCTAAGCCATATAACTCTCATAATTATGACCTATTTATTTCTGTTGTTTTGTATTGTATTTATAGTTATAAGAGAAAGAACCATTTGTTAGACAGAAAGGGAGAGCTGTTGGAGGGGAAAAGAAATACCTTAAACTAAAAAAAAAAAAAAAGGGAAGAGGATGGAGGTTGAGGGGGAGGAGGGTGGAAGGGTGGGACTGTAGGGAGGGGATTGTGATTGAGATGTAACTTGAAGAAATAAAAAATAAATTATTAAAAAAAAATAACTATAATAGACTGTCATAGTACCTAACAAAATGACAGGCTTATTTGACTATTAGTTTGCATTTCTTAATTATCCTAAACAGTTTATGACAATTAGTAGCAAAAGGCCAAAACTTCACATTTCATTTTTTTCTTTACCCCCTAACCCTTTCATCCCACTTCTCTGGAGTGGAGTGTCCCTATATAACAGTCCCTCACCCCAGTTCATAGGTCATATGAAGGCCAAGAGCCTCCTCATACATTGGAGGTCTACGAGGCAGTACCACCAGTGAAAAGTGCCTCATTGCCAGGGAGAGAGAACTAAAAAACAAACAAACAAATAAACAGACAAACAGATAAAAAAGAATAAAAATAAAATATAAAATTCTATGTCCATGTTCCCTTTGGTGTGTTGTTTGTACTATTGATATCCTCTATTATATAGCTAAAATCCTACTATAAGTGAATAGATTCCATATGCATCCTTCTGAGTCTGGGTTAGCTCACTCAGGATGAGCTTCTCTAGTTCCATCCATTTGGCTGCAAATTGCATAATTTCATTGTTTCTGATAGCTGAGTAGTATTCCATTGTGTAGATGTATCACAGTTTTTTAATCCATTCTTCGGTTGAGGGACATCTGGGTTGTTTCCAGTTTCTAGCTATTACAAATAAGGCTGCTATGAACATAGATGAGGAAACTTTCTTATGATTCCGTGAGGAGAAGTGGTATGGCTGGGTCCTGAGGCAAAGCTATTCCAAGTTTTCTAATATATCTCCATACTGACCTCCATAGTGGTTGCAGAAGCCTGCACTCCCACCAGCAGTGGAGTGGGTTCCCTGTGGAGGAGGGTTCCCCGAGCTACACCTGTCTTAAATGTATGTTCTGCATTTTTTTTGTTGTTGTTTGTGAGCTTAACCGTGAAAGATTGAGTCAACTCTCCAATTCTATATGTTGAATTTTTAAAATACAATTCTTATTCTGTATGAGCTTATCTTGTTATTTCTTATAAGTCTTGTTTAAAGACATATTAATCCAGAGAAGATACGCACACATTTGTAGGAGAGAACATATAATTATCAAGTAGATATCAACTTATGATATGTATTTGTCATGAAGACTACTCATTGTTCTCAGAAACTGTTAATTTGTATATGATACATGGTTTTCATTCAAAAAGTTTATAATAATTGTAATTATCTAACAACATATTGTGGTGTTTCTAGTTTTATGCTGTACTTTCCTTCTATTATCCAACATAACTGGGAAAAAACATCATAATAGAAATTCTAAAAAATGTTCCAAATGTATAATTTATAAGTATGGAATTTTAGTTTTGACATGAAAGTCAACTGAAAATTGGAGAAAATAATAAAGTATGTTTTCATTTTCTATTTACCAAGTAAACATACACTTCACTGGTTATGAGACATGGTAGAAAACTATCTTCTAATTGAGTTTTCATGTGCTGTGACTGGTATTTCAGAAACTATTTGTTTCTACTTTGATAGTTCACCTTGTCTCTTCTTATTTCTTCCCAGAAAATAGAAAATCTGTACACAACAATTTTCTCAATTAAATCAAGGCATTTTTTAAAGTAATTTGTTTTTTCTTTCTTCAAGTTACATCTCAATCACAATCCCCTCCCTACTCCCCCCTCCAGTCTCACCCTTCCACCCTCCTCCTGCTCGACCCCCCATCCTCTTCCCTTCTTTTTTTTTTTTTTTTAGTTTAAGGTATTTCTTTTTTCCCCCAACAGCTCTCCCTTTCAGTCTAACAAATGTTTCTTTTTCTTATAACTATAAATACAATACAAAACAACAGAAATAAATAGGCCACAATTATAAGAATTATATGGCTTAGCATACATTCCCAATGTCCAGTCCATATGTATTTGGCACCTGACTTTAACATTCTACTGTCTAACCATCTCCATGTGTTTTGTTTCTGCTTTGATAGTACATTGTCTCTTCTTATTTCTGCCCAGAAAATAGAAAATCTGTACATAACAATTTTCTCAATGAAATCAAGGCATTTTTCTTTAAGTACTGTCTAAAGATCTGCTTGCTGCCATAATAGAGAAATGGAGGAAGTTTCTTTTGCTGAGAAAACCTCAGAGTCTTGAAGTTTTAAAAGTTAGCTTTTTGTTGTTGTTGTTGTTCAAAAACAAATGACACAAAGATAAATGATGCTGCCACTAAGGGTAGATGCAATAAGAACCAGGAAATTATCTGCTGTAACTTTTCTATCACTACCAACCTACCCTGGGGTGTGGACAATGCCCTTCCTATAGAGAATGCATGCTTTAATGCCTGTAGTACTTCCTGATGACCCCATCACCATCAGTCCCAATGTATGGCCTTGACCTTATTGTATCAGTCCCAATGTATGGCCTTGACCTTATTGTATCAGTCCCAATGTATAGCCTTGACCTTACTGTTTGTGATCTGTTTGTTAACACAGATTTTCACCGTACTCAATCTTTTGACACTTATGCATTGAATCATATCTCAATTTCAAATTTAGCCATAAGTTGTCAAGTTCTGTATTTTTTTTTAGTAGAAAAAACTTTGGAAAACATAATTTGGGATTTATCATGGAAATTCTAAGCTCTCTGGGGGTACTGACATGATCTTGAAATTGTAATTTAGGTAATATTTTATATTCCCATCATTTTTTTGTCTTAATAGAAGTATATAATGGCAATATGCCAGAATAAATATAATCCTATTTCAGAGCAATTATCAAGTATGATCATAATTGTTAGAGCAAATTTCTCAAATCCTCAGTACTGTTTTACTTGTGCTCAGGTGGGGAAACTTCAGCATAGGCTTCCTAGAGGCCGTGAACACTGACTTCTATAAAGCTGGATTCTACAGAAAGTATAGAGTGATTTTGGTCCTAATTTCAGAAACATCACTGCTAAAACATTAATAAAACCAATCAAACAAAATATCTTTCTAAAGCTGACTAGAAATCTAAAATTTTCTTTGCAAAGTATACATGTAGTATTGGACCTGGACTACTTGGTTAAAAAGAAATCATTTTAATTTTATTCACTCCAAAGCATGATAATGACCTCGCCAAATTTTAGTAAACAAACCCTGTAAAGGCCTAAATGAACCCAATTAGAATTATCATAATGCATGTTCATATATATATATATATATATATTCTCTGATAACTTAATAAAATAAAGTGAGTAAATACAGGCAAGCATTTAATATCTCAGTGCTCATTGTTATATAAAAATGAGTTCTTAAACCTAAATATACCTCAAGATTCAAATATAATACTTTAACTTTTGAATTAAAATGTACATGTAATTATATATCATTATGTTTACCTTTGATTTTCCAACAAATATTGAAAGTATATACACACATGTATGTATATGAATATGTATATATGTGTGTGCATGTATACACACATTAAACATGCTTATCTCTTAATCTTGGGGAATTATTACCTCTTTTCTGTATCCCTGTGTTTGAAAAATGTCTATAATTTTCCTATATTGCGGTAATAATGAGTGATCACACATATTTTCTATCCAAAAGGAAAGGCAAAAAAGGGGAGCTGTTTGCTAACTGAAGAAAAATTAAAAAGAATAAATAACAGAAATTAACATTTGTTTATTTTTTTTTACTTTATTTCTGAAAGTGTTAAAATCACAGTTAGATAACTGAATTTTTTATTCTGTTGGGAAGTTGAATGTTGCTAAGTTCTTAGGCAGAATTATGGAGTAAATGGGGGAATTCTGCATTGCTCTGCAGAAAGCTATTTATTTTTGTGCCTAAAATATTTAGTCATCCTGAATATTGAGATAAAAGGATTAGAGAAACATCTAAAATGTATTACCTTCTCTAGATAAATTAAATCTGTTTACTAATGTAATCATTGCATGGTAGGATCTGCAAGGGGAGGGTGATTGTATGATATGGAGTTTTGTTAATTTAATTATCTACACATGGAAGATAAGGCTAAAATGCACAGTTATTTTAGTTTAAAATGAAATACAATCTATAATTAACTATATAACAGCTCACAATAGTCTGCTTGAATACCAGGGATTCATTTTTTTTCTTTTTAAACAACTATTTCCTGGGATGATTAGAAGGTCCTGAAATGAGATTTCTCTCTGTCTCTCTCTATATATCTATCTCTCTGTCTCTATATCTCTATCTCTGTCTCTTTTACACACACACACACACACACACACATGATTGTGTTATGTCTTTCTCTGTAACCCAAGCAGGTTTTCAACTTGTGAGCTTTGTGTCCCAGCCTCCCAAGTATTGGAATTATATACACACTCCACTCTACCTACCTTAAAATGAGATTTGAAACAAATGTTTAAATTAATGTCATTAAAGAAGCCTGGAAACAAAGATATTTGGAATATGCCCGAAACTGCCAGGAGACTATTAAGAATCCCTTTGGAGATGCTGGCATTAGTGGGAAGTGTTGGGGCTAACAACATTGCTTCTGATAGACTGATTTCAATGTTGATTTCTGGTTTCTGCCCCTTCTGAGGCATTCTTTTGATTCGTTAATAAAAGTTGCTAATAGCCAATTAGCTGGGCAGAAAGAGTATAGGAAGGTGGGACTTCCTGAGATTAGAACAGGAATCCTGTGCTTTACACAGAGGATTAGCTCATTCCACGAGGAGACATGGAAGTAAATAGACATGTTTGAGAATGCTGGAAGGTAATCACAGGTACATGGCGGGTTTGGGATTAGGTGATCTGGGTTAATTTAGAGTAGCTATTTAAGAGTCTGCCCAGCTAAGGATTAAACACTGAAACATTAAAAGGTCTTGGTGTATTTAATTATTGGAGAAAGGACCACAGCAGTTTATAGGCTGTCAGTCCAAATAATCCATAGCCATCATACTCTCAGATTCCCCTTGAACCCAGGCAAATCTCCCACCAAGCCACTGGTAACTCTACCACCCTAATATAATGTAACAACTTATACTACTTAACAGAGGTTAGGTTACAGGTGGTGTAGGCCACTCTTGGTTCAGGGCTCTTTCCCCAGGATAAATCAAGCTGTCAGTTAAGGCAGGACAGGCCCATTGGCTGATCCTGCCAGTCTGCCTGCTGCTCTGCCAAGCCACTGGCTACTCCACCGTCCTATTCTTACAGTTTATACCTATAAATAAATACAATTGATTATTAAATTGCAGTTTCAGGTGGCACTCAATGTTGGTAAGGCTTACTGGGTAATTTGATTTTTCAAAACCATAAAGAAAACTGCAGATTTTGAAACTATGACCCAGTTGTTGACAACATGGCAATGTTTGCTGCTGACCTCTATACTGTTTTTCAATTAGACTGGAAGTTTTATGCTGTTTACTTTTTTTTCTTTTATTGGTTTTTCATAAGGAAGAAGTTTGTTACACAATTAAAAAGTATGCAAATGCAGATTGAGGAGTTTAAAAAAAATCTGCCAGGGCAAGTGACTGGAATTGAGAAAATGCCAAGTTCTTTTCTAGCTAGGACTCCACATCCACTGTGTGTACCAGTAGAAGACCAGGTAGGTAATGGTGTTAATGTGGAACCAAGCATGACCCACCGCCCCCCCCCCCAGGGAGCTGCATGGTACTATACAATCACCATAAGCTTTTCCAGTTATGTTTTAATTTAGGCCTGGTAATGAGACACTTTGCCATAGTGGTGCTACCTTGTAGCCCCCAGTGTATAAGGATGCTCTTGGCCCTCATATGACTGCTGAACTGGGGTGGAGGACTGTTATGTAGGGACATTCTACTCCAGAGGAGTGGGATGGAAGGGATAGGGAGTAGAGGGTGAGAAGGCAGGACTGGGAGGGGTGGAAAGAGAGCACTGTGAAGGAGATGTAACCTGAAGTAATAAATAAGTATTTAAAATAAAAAAAAGAATGAAGGTCAACTCAATAAGGAATTAACTAAGTGTCCAATAGACATTTTGGATTTAAAGAGATTTAAGGAGTCCATTATCTCTTATGGGATGCATTCATCATTTGTTAAACAAATGTTAAATAATTGGGCTATACAAAATAGAGTCATTCCCCATGATTGGAAGGGACTGATATCAGCTGTGCTATAAGGTAGCCACCAACTACAATGGTTATCATGGTGGAAACAGGAAGCCACAAAATTAGAGCAACAAAATATGGCAAGGGGAAAAAATGTCACAACCATCCAAATGCTTGGTGAGGGACCTTATGCTGATATACCGTTACAGGCTCATTTTGAAGATGTTGTGATAGAACAATGTCATGTTATAGCTCTGAGAGGCTGGGATATGGTTGCTGAGGCTGGGAAAAGATTTACTTCGTTTACTAAGATAATACAAGGTCCTCAGGAAACCTTCTCAGACTTTTTAGGGAGATTGACGTCAGCTGTGTAGAGAGATATAGATAACCCTGCTGCCAGACAGGACTTGATAAATGCCTTGGCATATGAAAATGCAAATGCATGTAAGTTATCACATGTAAAACAAAGTGTAAAATGGCATGGTTAGACCAAGGCTTTTGGAATGATGTTTCACTTTGCTTGATTTTTGTTTTGATGTCTTTGATTTTTCTATATCAGGAGGTAGAAAAGGTCATTTTTCCTGGTTTGGCATTGCTGAAACATAAGAGATTTTTGAAGATTTTGGGCCAATTATGAAAACTACATTTCAAAGTTGCTCTCTGGGTTACACAGTTACTAATACTTGAGGTTTAAGTGAAATATTTGAGCAGGGTGGTACTGGCACACAACATTAATCCCATCACACCAGAGGAAGAAACAGGCAGATCTCTGAATGCTAGACCAGCCTGGTATAAACAATGAAGGCAGAACAGGAACCCTGCTGATAAGATAAGGTTGCTTAAACCTTTAATCCCATTTCTCCTTTACTTTTTCTTTCCTTCTTTTTTCCTTATTTTTTGTTTTGTTTTTTCTTTTCTTTTTCGACTCTTTGAGACAGGCTTTCTTTGTGTGGTCTTGTCTGTGTTGGAGCTTCTCTGAAGACCTTGAACTCTCAAGGCTGACCTTAAACTCACAGATGTCTGCCTGCCTCTGCCTCCTGAGTGCTGGGAGTAAAGACACCATACTACCACTGCCTGGCTCTCTTTTACTTCCTCAGCACTCCAAATTTTTAATAACAAATAAGAAAAATAAATAAATTTATATTATTATACTTAAAAAAAAGACAGTCTAAAATTCAAAAATGACACATTTTCCCCTTGATGTTAAGATCAATAATGTCCTTACTGATCTAATAGATAAATACACATAATCTGCAATGGTATTGAGAGATATTTGGGACTGTTTAGGCAGCAAATTGTCATTTTTCCATTCTGGAAGCTGCTCTTGTATGCTTCCTACTCCCTCAAATAAGAACTTTATCCCTTCTTATGTCTTTGATGGGCTTGAAGGCATAATAGATATAAAATTTCAATTGAACTTGAGTTGTTAAGGATTTAAAAGGATATTTTAAAGTCTAAATAAAACCTTTACATTTACAAATATAGGATATGATAAAAAATATTTAGGTTCAGAACTTTAGACACACATAGATGACCTTTTTACTCTTCAAGATTGCCTGATACAAATAGGCTAAACATTATGTATGTAACTTTTATATATGGCTTTCTTGATTGTTTCATATTTGTTCTTACTGTTTTTACTATATTTTTAAAAAAATTATCCCTTTTATTAGACCAAAGGAGGAAATTGATGGGGTGATGTTAAGCTTCTAAAAGTTAATTAATTGGTCTTGTTTGCTGTCTGTTACTTACATTGTCTCTAATTGGTTAAATAAAATGCTGAGGCCTGAGATTGGGCAAAGACAGAGATAGGTGGGACTAAGGTATGAGACAGAGAGGATCTTGGGAAGAAGAACCCCAGGGGCAAGTAAGGAGTACACAGGCCATGGGTTAGAGAAAAGTACCTTTTTCCATGTGGTCAGGCGTGGAAAATAACAGTCCAGGGGATGTATGTATATATGGGATCATATTTGAGTAATAGAATTAAGAGCTAGTTTAGATGGGCTAAAATTGTACAGTCCAGGCCTAGGCTTGTTAACAGCCGCGTGGTGTCTGTGTCCTCATTTATAATGGCTGGTTAAGGATTAATAGCTGCTGGACCAATTATATAACCTAAATACTGGTTAAATAAATTAATTAGCCTTTTTCTACAAGGAAGCTAGTCACTGTGCAAGAAAAATCTCTTGCTTCAACTGTAGACAGAATGATGTGCAAAAAGGACAAAACTTGGCAGCAGATAAGTCGACAGCCTAGCTCTGCTAAGACAGGATAGGCAAGTCCTTCATAATTCCTGTTTTACAACTAATGTCTGCCAGAGATACCGGGCCAAGAGGCTGAAGATAAATGCTCTAATATATGGACAGAAATTGGGTACTGTCTAGGCAGCCAGTTGTCTGTCATTTCTTAGTTTTGGAAGTTGTTGGCTCTGTACCCCTGTATAACTAGATAAATTTATCCTTCTCAGGTCTCTGATGTGCTTGAAGATCAGACAGTTACAGTCTCACAGTTAATTTTTAAGTTGTTTAGGAATTAAAAGGATGTTCTCAGTCCAAGAAGATGTCTTTAAGTTGGTAATGCAAGTTAAGATGGAAAGTGAGCTAGGTATAGAATTTTAAACTCATGGGATAGATCGATAATAGAATATTAATATCAGTTGTCAAATATGTGTGGACTGGAATTTAGAGTGTATGTTAAACTTTATAATTTTCATAATTGAGGCCTAATTATTGAAAAAAATTATGGGTTCTGGGAGAAGGAGGAGATGGAGGGAGGCTAGGACTGGGAGGGGTGGAGAGAGGGGACCATGATGGAGATGTAACTTGAAGTAATAAATAAACATTAAAAAAAGAATTAATCTCAACCTTGAATGCTTGTGGCAAGAGACAATGATTAACAGGAATTTTTAACAAAAAGGAAACAAAAAAAAAAAACCTGCCTATGCCCAGGTGGAATATTGAAGCTAAATCTATTTCTTTCAACCTACTAAAAAAAATAAACCCAAAACAATTTGGAAATGTTATTGTGCTAAATAAGAGATTATCATGGAAGGAGGAGGCAGAGAAAAAATAATTTCAATTATATGTGTAATCAATAACTTCTTGATAAATGTTCAACAGCTCAAGAAATAAAACTGATAAATGGAAATCTATCAAATTTAATAGTTTCTGTACATCAAAGGAAACAATCCTTAAAGTAAAGAGACTTTAAAACTTCAGAAAATCTTTACCGTCTACATAGTAGATATAAGATTAATATCTAGAAGATTTAAATATTAATAACCCTAAAGAACAAACCAACCAGCCAATACATAGTCCACAAGTTAAATGAACAATGAAAAGGGGAGAAAAAGTATTAAATCAAAACTATATCAATAATTCATTTTCCCTGGTCTAGAATGACTTAAAATGAAGGCCAACATCACATGACAATAAGATTCTGGAGAAAAAGAATCATTCTATTCTGCTGATTGGATGTAAATTAGCACAGATACTAGAAAAATAAAATGAATTAAATAGAATTATAATAATCTACAGCTATGCCAGTACTGACAATTACCCAAAGAGGTCTATGTCATCATACAATAGGGATATTGGCATACTCATGTTTATTGTGACAGTGATCAGAATGGAAGCTAAAGAATCATGCTTGGTACCCATCACAGATGTATAGACAAAGAAAACGTGACATATATAAAATAAAATAAAAATAAAGCTATTTTATTTGCAGGAAAATAGGTGAAACTGGACATCATCATGCTAAGAGAAATAAATTATACTCAAAAAGATAAACTTCACATGATTCTTCTCATGTATAAAATTTGGATTCTAAAAGATAAATGAAAGTAGAAATGAGACTATTTAGGAGAAAAAAGGAGACTAATAAGAAAGATGAATGTGATCAGTGTACCTTGTATGTATATGTGAACATGGCAAAGTGTAACATAACTTTATACTACATATTTAGACTTAAAAGCTTTATAACACATGTTAATTGGCTTCAGAACTTAAATATTTTATTTTTCCAACAAAGCATTGTTCATCTTCTACATTGGAAAGGGAACAATACTTATGAAAAATTGTCACTCTATCTCTGTTTTCTCATTTTTAAAATGAAGGAAACATTCATGCCAATGTCATAGGATCATCATGAGGGATGGAAGAGTTAAGTATGTTGGTAATTCCCTTTGGCACACTTCTCTAACAAATAAATTTGAAAGTGGTATTCTAACAGTAACACCAGTTTTCATCACATGGCAAGTAGTGTCACCTAGGGTATTTTGCTACAGCTTTTGTTTACCAAGGTTTTAATTATATATATATATATATATATATATATATATATATATATACATATATATACATGTATATACATATATATGTATATATATTATATATATATCAATTAAATATGTATATATGCCAATTGTATATATATATAAATATACAAGTTTATATGGAGGCAGGAGATCAATATGAGGACCACCTTTCATTCTTCATCTTATTTTCCTAGACAAACTCTATCACTGAACCCCAGCTCACTAATTGGATCTACTGAACAAACTATAGGGACCTACTTGTCTCCACTTCCAATGCACTGGGGCTACAGATGCACCTAGCAGTACCCAGGCTTCACACAAATTTGTGAACTCCAAACCAGGTCCTCATGCTTTAGCTACAGGGACTATATTTCCTGAGCACACCCAGCACCACAGGGTTTTCATCAATAGCCAGTCCTGCAGACCTTCAGTTAGTTGATGGCTTAGCTACTCAGACTCTGTTCCCCAGGGTGGAAAAACATTGAGTTAGATCATATTTTTAAGGCAAATTTATCTGCTCAAATTGGCACAGCATAGATCAGTGCCATAGATTCATAAAAATATTATGCTCAGGAAGGATAATTCTAGAGTTCAGAAATCTAGGAAACAACAATGGTGAAGAGGAGGTGCAAGGTTGCAGAAATTTCCTAAAATAGAAGACTTTTCACAAGAGGAAAAAAAAAAAGTTTGTCAAAATCTTTTCCTGCTGAGTGTTCTCTGTTTCTTTCAAAATAAAACCTTCATCATATGTATCTGCTGCTGAATTGATATTTAAAACTAATTCCCTAAGGGACTTTTTGAAAGCACCAAGAGAAACATGGTCACACTGTTCTACAGCCACTGCGTAGGCATGGGTTACTATGTGGAAACTAATATGCAAATAATTGGGAAAACAAATTCATTCTTGATTCAAAGAAAAAAATCATGGCAAAAGAAAATCAAAGTGAGCATCTTTAGAAATATTAACTGGATCCTTGTTTTTACTCAAACACTTCTGTAGGCAAAAGAAGATAGCGGCCATCTTTTTACTCTTAGTTGTGGATGTATTGCTAAAAGGACAGATTCCTTCCTTAATGTTGTAAATACAGATGAGCATGTAAATGACTGCATATGCCCATTTTGTAAAAGGTTGCTTGTTTTATGTAGTGATATATGTAGTAACATATATATATGTATATATATATATAACATTGTTTGTTTCGTTCAAGAAATCCATTATACAGTTTCACTGCATACATCTCAGACTACAGGCAAAGACAGTTGTAAATAAAATAGTGCTACCCTTGAAAGTGTGACATTGCAAAAAGCAGTGGGAAAAGATAAGCAGCAGATATGGCTCCCAGTAGAACAGATATTCTGGATAATATCCCTCATGACACACTAGTGAATGTCATCCAATTTGGACTAATAAATCTTTAGAGTGAAGCAGGACTAGATGAGACATTTACACATCTTCCATTCACTTATGTATTAAATGTTCCACATTTTAGGGAGTATTTTAATTTACCCTGCCTTTAGTTTGAAATACAGGATTTATATATTATACTATCCATCTCAGACACTGACCAGACGAGGTCCATGTAGCATGCTCATGGCAAGTATCATTTTCATTTGTCAAACTGTTCTCCCTCAGGGAACTCCCCATGCTTCAGAGCAAGTGTGGATACTGGGTGGAATTTTGGAAGACCAAGGGTAAAACATGTTTAAATGGCAACTGGTACCTCACTGGTCTCACATTCAGTTCATTATTTTAAATTTCCATGATGGTTATTAGCAGATGAGATTTCTAAATGTTGATGGAACAGGGAGAGAATTGCACCAATTCATGATGTTGATGGGTTGTGGATTTTAGTGCCTAACTCTGGAGACAGAAAATTACTAGGCAAATTTGAATCTTAATCTATCCATTAGAAAATCAACTTTTTTTGCAATTGAAGTCAGTTCATACCACACATCTTTTTTTTTTTTTTTTTGAAAATAGAAGTATGCTGTAACTGGGGGGAAATGTGAACAAACTGAGAATCAATATAGTTTTTTGAACTTGGATGAAAACATTTATAGTCTGATAGTCCCAGTATGTAAGAATTGTATTAACAATCTGGTCTCACAAACATTCTGAATATCTTCTAATGTTGCCAGAGGAATCCACATTTTACTAATTGTCAATGATTATGTATCAATAGTGTTCAATAGTAGCAATTTTAGAATATTTCCTCTATGATTGAAAACCCCTCATATTTAGAGGACTTGATTTAAGACAAGTTGTTATCTCTTGAGGAAAATAATCTGAGGCTTTTTTGTGGCTCAAGTTATCTATCCAATGTCACTTGGTTTATGCTTAATGGAAAAAACAAATGCATTTATGATATTTCCACAAATTATAACATGACACACATGTTTTTAAATCTGCCATACCCAAACATCTATTACAAATTTCTAAACAAAATCTCAAAGTCCTTCAGATGGAAATAGAAAATGAGGCTTTCATAGATGAGAAAGTATGAAGGAGAGTCTGTCTTTGACTGGCATATATGTATTATTTTCTAGAAAAACTTTCTTTTTCTTTAAATATTCCAAATAGCCCAAGGCCAAGCTGCTTAAGCATCCCAATTTTGATGAAAAGTCAGTCTGGCTCTAGAGTTTATACAGATTACAGAGGGGAAAGTCAGTTTTAAATCTTCATATTCTTGTTAATCATTGACTTTAATGGGGTCTTAGGTCTGGAGATTTTCTTCAGGTATTATTCTAGCTCAGCTAGCTGAGAATTAAGAAAAGAACAAAACATTCTTAAGCCGATAAGGCTTTAAAGATTTTCCAATCCTTTGCCCTGTCATTTGAAATTTTGCATTATATATATATAATATATATATATATATAAAATTTTTGAAATATATAAATTATATGCAAACTGGAAGGGGTGAACTTCAGGGGACCCACTGAAATCCAACCCCCAACACAAGACCCCATCTATTCCATGTTGAACTGCAGATCACCAAGACCATACAGCCTCTACACCAAAGTCTCATCCTTAACATCAGGTCCAGAAAGACACTAGGAACAATCAGCTAAGGACAACCAGATGGCCTACAGTCAGTGAAAAAACAAATCTGACAAAAATCAGGGAAATATGACTCCAACAAAATGCAGTGATGCTAATAAAGCAAACCTTGACCATTCCCCAACAGCTTAAACACACAAAAATGATGACAAATCTATACTTAGGAAAATGATAGAGTCCTTACAAGAAAAAAATAAATAAATCCCTGAAAGAATTTAAAGAATCTTCAGTTTTACAAATGAAAGCAATGGAGAATAAATACCATTAGACACATCTAAGCCAACTCAGCCAAATATGAATGGAAAAGAGACAAAGCTATGAAAGATTTGAATGACTGGCAGACAAATTTATTTAAATTGGAGCAGGAAACATATAAATCATACAAAAGTGTTCAAGACTTGAAATTGGAAATGGAACCAATAAAGAAAACAGAAGCAAAGACAATCCTGGAGGAGGAAAACCAAGGGAAGAGAATAGGAACTACAGATGAGAGTATCAAAAATAGAATACAAAAGATAGAAGAGAGAATTTCAGGTATGAAAGATTCAATTGAAGAAATCACTACAACAACAACCAAAGAAAACAAGAAATCTAAAAAAATTTCTCAACCACAACCTCCAAGAAATCAAGGACTTAATGAAAAGATGGAACCTAAGAATTGTTGGCATAGATGAAAGAGAAGACTCCTTACTTCAAAGTTCAGGAAACATCTTCAACAAAATCATAGAAGTAAACTTCCCAAACTTAAAGAAAAAAAATGCCGATAAAATTTCAAGAGGCATACAGAACTCCAAACAGATTAGACCAGAAAAGAAATTCCTCTCACCACCCAATAATTGAAACTCCAAATGGACAGAACAAAGAATATTAAAAGCCATAAAAGAAAAAGGTCAAGCAACATAAAATGGCAGAGCCATCAGAATTACATCGGACTTCTCAGAAACTATTAAAAGCCAGAAGGACTTCGATGGATGTCCTGCAGGCCCCAAGAGAACATAACTGTCAGCCCAGACTACTATACCCAGCAAAACTTCTATCAACATAGATGGAGAAAACAAGATATCCCATGACAAAACCAAATTTAAAAAGTATCTACCCACAAACCCAGCTCTACAGAAGATCCTGGAAGGAAAATTCCAACTCAGAGAAAATATCTGCACCCAAGAAAATAGATGAAGCAAAAAACTCCACTGAAGCTAAACCAAAAGAAACACACAATCACCTCCTACATCAAAATAACAGGAAATAACAACCCTTGGTCATTAATAACCCTCAATATTAATGGACTCAACTCCCAATAAAAAGACACAAGCTTACAGAATGGATCTGTAAACAAGACCCATCACTTTGCTGCACACAAGATACCCATCTCACTAACAAAGATATACTTTACCTCAGAGTAAAGGGCTGGGAAAAGGGTTTCTAAGCAAACAGTACCAGGAAGCAAGCTGGGTAGCTATCCAAATATAAAATAAAATATACTTTCAACTGAAGTTAATAAAAAAAAGATAGGGAAGGACACGACATACTTGGTAAAGGAAAAAATCATCAAGATGACATCTCAATACTGAATATCTATACTACAAATACAAGGGCACTCACATTTGTAAAAGAAACTCTTCTTAAACTTAAACCACACATCGATTCCCACACATTAATAGTGAGAGAATTCAACATCCCACTCACAACAATGGACAGGTCATCAAGACAGAAACCAAACAGAAATAATGAGACTAACAGAGGTTGTGAACCAAATGGACCTAATATATATCTACAGAACGTTTCACCCAAACAGAAAAGAATACACCTTTTCAGCACCTCAAGGAACCTTCTCCAAAACTGACCATATAGTTGGAGACAAAACAAGCCTCAGTAGATAAGAGAAAATTGGAATAACCTCTTGTATCTTATTAGAACACCCTAGATTAAAACTGGACTTCAGCAACAACAGAAATAACAAACAGCCTAAACATGTGTGAAAACTGTACAACTCTCTAATCAATGACCACTTGACCAGAGAACAAATAAATAAGAAAATCAAAGCCTTCTTAAAATCCAACAAAAACAAAGGTACAATATACCCAAACCTATCGGACACAATGAAAGCAGTGCTACAAGAATGTTCATAGCACTAAGTTCCTTCAAAAAGAAAATTGTGACAACTCATATTAGCAACTTCACAGCACAACTGGAAGAGCTAAAAAACAAAAAAGAAGTAAACACTCCCAAGAGGATCATAAGGCAGGAAATCAAAAAAAACTTAGGGCTGAAATCAACAACTTAGAAACAATAAGAACAATACAAAGAATAAACAAAACCAAAAGTTGGTTCTTTGAGAAAATCAACAAAATAGACAAACCTTTAGCCAAACTAACAAGAAGGCAGAGGGAAAATACCCAAATCAGTAAAATCAGAAATGAGAAGGGAGAAATAACAAGAGACATCGAAGAAATACAGAGAATCTTTAGGTCTTACTTCAAAGATCTGTACTCCACAAAATTTGAAAACCTAAGTAAAATGAAAAAATTTCCTGATAGATTTCACCTATCAAAGCTAAATCAAGATCAGGTTAACAAGATAAACAGTCCTATAACCCATAAACAAGTAGAAACAGTCATTAAAAATCTCCCATCCTATTTGTACAGCATTCTGTATAAGTTGAAGCAAGGGATTTTTCTTGCCAAGAGATAGGCTTGCCACTAATTCAACCATCTCCATTTGGAGATTCTTCGATGCTCATCTTCTACTTGGAGTAGAATAGGGGGTGCTGTCAGGAGCTGACATTTCTCGATATAAAAAAAAAAAAACTTAAGTTAAGAAACATCTTTGGTTGCCATATTCTGCAGATCACTTGAGGTTTTTGAAGACTACCTATCTATCTATTATATTTGGATAAGCAAATGTTGTTTGCCTCTTAGCAACTTGATTTCTGATTAGCTCAGAAAATAACTGTGATAGACTGTCCTAGTACCTAACAAATGACATGCTTGAATGACTATTAGTTTGCATTTCTTAATTATCATAAACAGTTTATGACAGTTGGTAGCAAAAGGCCAAAACTTCACATTTCACTTTTAAGCATTACCTAGGTACAATACCTTAAAAAGAGTTAACCTTAATTTTGTATCAATATACAAAGATCAATACTGATATTGCCAAATATAATCTTAATTTTGTATCAATATACAAAGGTATAAGGGCATATTCAATAATCTGTCCTTTTTTCTTTATTATTCCTATATTATGTCTATATCCCATTTGTTCTCAAGAGCGTTCATCCCTACAAAAGAGACAAAGAAGGATACAGAAAAGAAAAAGAGAGAAGTCCCTGTGTCTAATCTCCAAAACCTATTTAACAAAACCATTTAACAATTTATAATCTCTTCCCCTAAATTACAAGACTGTCTATAACCCATCAAATGACCAAAGGGGGGAAAACCACCCACCTCACCTTCTGGAGATGGGACGTCACTGTCTTAAAATGACTTCCTGCTCATTTAGGATGTAGTAAACCTGTTTGGGAACCAAAGAAGAATGGAAAAAATGGTTAATAATGTTAATAGAATCATTTGATGTTCAGTCTTTTTTTTTTTTTCAACCATTTAAATGTCCTAAGAAGTTCGTAGACAGAAGCTGCACTTTAGGACAAAACATGGAAGCAGGTAAGTCAACAGCCTAGCTCTGCCAAGACAAGGTAGGCAAGTCCTTCATAATTCCTGCTTTACAATCAATGTCTGTCAGAGAAACAAGGCCAAACGGCTTAAGATTGATGCTGTAATATATGGAGAGAAATTAGAAACTGTCCAGGCAGCCACTGGTATGTCATTTCTTAGTTTTGGAAGCACCTGGCCCTGCACTTCCTGTATAATCAGATATATTTATCCCTCTCAGATCTCTGATGTAGTTGAAGACTAGATAGCTAGAGTCCTCATAGTTAAATTTTGAGTTGTTTAGGAATTAAGAGGGTGTTCTTGATCTAAGAAAATGTTTTTAAAATTGTGATACAAGTTAGGATGGAAGCTGAGTTGGATACGAACTTTAAACTCATGGAGATGGTGCATAGTAGAATGTCAAAGTCAGGTGCCAAAAACGTATGGACTGGACATTGGGAATGTATGCTAAGCCCTATAACTCTCATAAATGTGGCCTAATTATTTCTGTTGTTATAAGAGAAAGAGCCATTTGTTGGATTGAAAGGGTGAGCTGTTGGGGAGGGGGGAGATATACCTTAAACTTAAAAAAAAAGAGGTAGATGGGGGGTTGAGGGGAAGAGTTATTACCTGCAACTCTAACCAAGCAAATGAAAGGCTGTATGACAGAAACTTCAAGTCCTTGAAGAATGAAATTGAAGAGGACATCAGAAGATGGAAGTATCTCCCATGTTCATGGATAGGAAGGATAAACATAATAAAATGGCCATCCTACCAAAAGCAATACACAGATTCAATGAAATTCCAATCAAAATACCAACACAATTCTTTATAGACCTGGAAAAACAATTCTCAACTTCATATGGAAAAACAAAAGCTCAGAATAACTAAATCAATCTTGCACAACTAAAAAAAAAAAAAAAAAACATGTGGAGGTATCACCATCCCAGGTTTCAAGCTATACTACAGAGCAATAGTAACAAAAATAGCATGGTACTGGTACAGAAACAGACCAGCTGATAATGGAGTCAAATTAAAGTACCAGAAATGAACCCACACACCTATGGCCACTAAATTTTTGACAAAGAAGCAAAGGACACTGTCATTCAAACAAAACGGCTGCCTACAGACTTGGAAACGTTCTTTACCAACCCCACATCCTACAGAGGGCTAATATTCATAATTTACAAAGAATTCAAGAAATTAAATGCAAAGAAACCAAATAATCCAATCAAAAAAATGGGGAAAAGAGCTAAACTGAGAATTCACAAAGGAGAAATCCCTAATGGCTGAGAGAAACTTGAAGAAATGCTCAGCATCCTTGGTCATCAGGGAAATACAACTCAAGATGACTCTGAGACTCCATCTCACACCTGTCAGAATGGCTAAGATCAAAAACTCAAATGACAGCACATGCTGGCCAGGCTGTGGGGAAAAGAGAATACTCCTGCATTGCTGGTGTGAGCTCAAACTATGGAAATCACTGTGGCAATATCTTTGAAAACTTGGAATAACTCTACCTCAGGACCCAGCCATACCACTTCTGGGTATACATCCAAATGATTCCTCACCAAACCACAAGGATGTTTCCTCATCTATGTTCATAGCAGCTTTATTTGTAATAGCTAGAAATTGGAAACAACCCAGATGTCCCTCAACCAACAAATGGAAAAAAAAACTGTGGTACATTTACACAATGGAATATTACTCAGCTATCACAAACAACGAAATCATGCAATTTGCAGTCAAATGGATAGAACTAGAAAAGCTCTACCTGAGTGAGCTAACCCAGGCTCAGAAAGATGCACATGACATCTGTTCACTTATACTTGGATTTTACCCATATAGTACAGGATAACTAAACTATAACCAACACACCAAAATGAAAAGGAACATAGATTTTATTACCTGTTAGTAGGGCATGTTACCCTAGTGTTGCTGCCATGTAGGTCCCCAGTATATAAGGAAGTTCTTAGCATTCATATGACTGGTGAACTGGAGTGGGGGACTGATGTGTAGGGACACGCCACTCTGGAAGAGTAGGACAGAAGGGATAGGGGGTAGAGGGTGGAACTGGGAGGGGTGGAAAGAGAGCACTGTGATGAAGATGTAACTTGGAGTAATAAGTAAACATTAAAAAAAAGACTCATTCTCTCTAAAAGTAACAGATGGAAGGTTCCAAAGTGACCTGGGAGAAAGGACATTCAGCTCCCCTTGAATATTGTATTTAATCAAAAAATTGAAAGCCTCATTTATTCTGACATGTCTGAAAGGTCTTGGGTCAATGAAATAGATTTTACCCCCAAGCTTTGTTCATCCATTACTCATGAAATATTTACTGAAAATATACTCGGTGCCAATTTATGTTTGGCAAACAAAGAACAAATAATGGTTTTCTTTTGAATGATCATTGCACCCATATATCTAGGTTTATCCTTTCTCTTTCTCTTAGTTATTCATATTATTTAAATGTCAGAAACTAACAAAGGGAGAGAAATTTTATATGAAAGGGCAACCTTATACATATGCTGGAAAAATGGTAATCTAAATCAAATGGTTTTAGTTCTTCTAAAATATCCTACCCACTCCTATTTTTCCAGGGCCTACAATGTCATTATTAATCAGACATTAGCAACTGAGGATGATGAAGTCTATCTTTGCTTCCAGCACCACGGATGCTGATGCAGGATTGAGTCTGAACTTAGCCTGAGCTACTTTCCAAGATCCCTTCTCAACACAAACAAATAAATGAAGACAAAAACAATAACAAAAAACAAACAAACCAACAAAAAGGTATGCAATTTCATTCTTAACACACATACACACACACACACACACACACACACACACACACACACACACAAATAACCAACAAGAAAATGAAAGGGGCAATTCTAAAGGGAAAAATACCATATGAAACAACATAATCTGGCATGAAATTCAATGTTATAAATTGTAAGTTCAAAACACATTTTAGATTAGGCACTGTGTCTTATTTACAAAATACTTTATTGGTTTCCATAATGAAATACAGATAGATGTATATTACTTACATATTTAATACAATATATAAATTATAGTTCAATATAGGAAAAAAAGTTTAAGGACAAATATAGTTCTTGATTTCTGTGCAATGTTAACATGATAAATTGAGACAATTATTTTTCCAATGTTGACAACAAGACCAAGATTTTTCCAAATTTAAATTATATATTTTTCTCTCTGTGTATTTATATTTATAGAAAAAGTCCAACAACAACAACAACAGCTGTGTGGTGTTCTGCATCAAAAGCACTGAAAGATTTGTCATGTTCTATAGTCATTTATACAAAGCTGTTGAGACATCCCTTATACTCCAACTAGGAAAAAAAAAAGAATCAAATCCTCCTAAAATATATATATATATTATTGATGTGATGTTTGGCTCCAGTGTGTGTGTGCGTGTGTGTGTGTGTGTGTGTGTGTGTGTGTGTGTGATGAAAACATTTAGGAAAGCTCTTGTAAAGCATGGTTACAATTGTATATTGTAAAGCAGTGGCTTTCTTTACTTTTAAACACATCCGAGCCATTGATGGAAAGCATGGAGACAAGCACTCATAAGCTCTGTGGTCAGTAGCTCATGTCCATATGAGAAAAAGAATGGGGACATTAGTATGAACACAACTAGCTTATACTTTCCATTATTTATTGACTCATTCCACTTTCCCTGGGGGTAGGTACAGAAAGAAATAGAGAGAATTCAGAAGTGTACTCCCAACTGAATACTCCTATTGTGAAAGACACATAAATGTTGGCCCTCATTAAATGCAGAAGGCCAAAGGATGAACAAACGAGTGCCCTTCTTCAAAAACTCCTGGGAGTCAAATGTCACCCTACTTTAGAAACCCATGGTTCTCATGATCCTTAGAAACAGCAATGCTCATTCAATATTGTGTGTTTATTATCTGTATCTATTGAGGTATCCTGGAGAAATGTGTAAAGCCATTTTTTAATTCAAGGGATAATTAATTCAGCAATCATTTCCCATCTCTTTTTCTTTCCCACAGTCAGGCTGCCTCTACTTGTACAGATGGAAACACACTGTAACCTTTTAAAATATTTAAACCATCTAAGAATTCCTTAGGAAACTCAATGATCAAATTATAAACACTTTATGGAGGGCCTGGGAGCCAGTAGATAGCCACTTCATAAAATTAAAACATTGAACACAGGGGACTAGAATCCTGACACAAAGAGATGCAGCCATCATCTGGCCCTGATTTTCGAGTTCTCCGTAGAAAACACTGGATGAGGAAATAAATTATAAAGTAAAATAATTTTGCTTCTGGCAATGCAGCAGGCTTGCTGTCTAGCTGAAAATAATAGGGGGGAATCAAACTACCAAGTACTCTCATCAGAGTCTCCAAGGAAAGGATCTGCCAGTTTGGGAACTTGCAACCACAGAGCTGCCTTCTACAAAGGTAGAAAAGCTGCAGACAAGGTAAGGAAAGTTGAGGATGACTGACAACCTCACATTCCCTTTCAAGAAACATTCACAGGTAAGAAAACATGAGTGAAAGTCCAAGACCCCAGGAGTAACGGGCAACAAAAAGACCTTTTCTAAAGTGATACTTAGTATGCAGGGTTAAAACCCAACTTTTCTCTCTTTCCCATTCCCTTCCCTCCCTTTCTCTTGTCTTTCTTCACATTTCGTCCCCTCTTTTACCCTTCTCCTTCCATCACTGATTGACTTTAAAAACTCCATATGAAAATACATGTAATATATAAAATGAAGTACTTAAAAATACTATGTTCACAAACTTCTAACTTGTGTAAGCATAAGGATTGTGGCAACAAATTAAACATTTGATACATTTCATATCAAGAATAGAGGAGAAATACAAAACAGTAGAATACTAAATAATATATATTTTCCACAAATTATATCAGAAATGCATTCACTCATCCAGAACATATTCTTTATTATTCATTACATTATGTACTTATCATATACATATGTGTATGCATGTTTATGCATTTTTAATGGGAAATAAAACTTGACTTTATTATACCTTTTAGAATTTATAAGTTGTTTGATTTTACAAAGAAACAAATTATTCAGTAGACATTTATTATCAGAATCAATGCAGCAATGGATACTATTTTCCTTAGCCCTTCATTAGCTCTGTGTTGAGTCCTCTCCCTTCTGCCTTTGCTGGCTGTCCATTTTATGGGAACTCATTGCACTGAACTCCATAAAGATCTAATTCACCCCTGCACTCTTCCCTCCCTCCTACTATCTTCCACTGAAAATAGTATTGGGGGGGTCCAATAATAGTGGTAGTTTAAAATAATTTTCTGGTATATGATCTATTTTATATATCTATACAGTCTTATATAACCATATGTAGACATATGGGCATATAGGTGACATAGAACTAGGAGCTTGGCTATTGGAGCAGATGTTTATGCATTTGAGTGCTCTCTTTGGAGGTCCATGGACAACTTGTTGAATTCAGTTCTCAACTTCCACCATATGATACTTGGATGATAAAATCGAGTTTTCAGATGTGGGGGCAGGTAAAGGCTTACCTGCTGAGCCATGTAATAGTAGTTAGAATAATTTTATAAATGAAATACAAAACTAAAGGTACAGGAGAAAAATCAAACTTCATGGTGCTTCTCAGAGACTCACTTAAAACAAAATCAATACTGATGTCCGAATGAAGAAGGAATGAAACACAAAACTAATAACCAAAATGATTTTTTCAAAGTTATATTAAAAGGGGAAAGCTTACCAGAAATAAAAGTATCATTAGAAATACAGGAAGTTATGACAGAAGAGTTCAGATCCCCTGAGAAAGTTCAGGATTTTTTCTTGTTTGGGCCCAGTGCAAACTTTTGACACACAGACAGAACACCATTAGGCTACATAAAACAAAGGACAATTATGACTGCTGAATATATATACATACATAGGTATACATATGTGTATGTATGTATATATAATACCTGGATACCAAAACCTTTTGAGTGCATGAATATTTGCAGTACTCAGCACAGAATCTGTTCTTTGCTATTTCTAAAATATATTCTATATGTATAACATACTATAAGTATGCTTTTTGTCTTGGTTTATACCGCCCAGAATGTACTAAATCTTGTTTATAAACACATATTTTATTACCTCAAAAATGATAAATATTTTTAACAGTTCTCAGCTCCTAACCTTGACTGTGTTGACATGGTCTTTTCAGATTATTTTCTAATGCAATATAAAGAGATTCTGGAAGCCACTTGTTGCATAGGAGCATAGCAGAAATGAAATGATCTCCTTCTTCACTAGTATTCCCACAGAATCCACCATACCTTCATGGACTTCTCTAAGTGTAGATAGAAGAGCTGGCATTTCCTCCCCTCATCCATTATAACTTTCATTTTTAATAGTCTTCTATGGCAGAGATGATGACTGTGAGCTACTCTTGGTCATGGGTCAGTGTGTTCTGCTAATGCTGGGGATATGCTCTGAGGGATACATGAAAAAGTGTATAAAGAAAGATTTGCTATTAAACCCATGGAGCATTGTAGATTATTTTCCTTCAGAGACATTCAACATTCTTAGTGTATTTATTATTTGCCACAGAAGCAGCAATTGAACATGACATTTGTTTTTCTTAGAGGCCATTTAGGTGCATGCTGAGTTGTTGGTAATGAGCATCATAAAACACTATGGAGTCACATTATTCCCTCCTTACAGAGCAGTGATATCACATGCTTAATCATGAGAAACATTTGCAAGATGATCTTCATGAAAACAAATGTCCAGCTCTGACCTGAGGAAATGCATTATGTTCAATTTCATTTAATTCTCTTGCTCACAATTTTGAGGGCTTGAATACTCTTAAAATGTACATTAATGGTTTGTCTAGTTTTCCTTTTTTCTCCCATTCAAAGATTGTTTTTGTAGGAGCAAGGAATAGCAAGAGGTGTCAGAGCCTGAGCATTAGACAAGATTTTAGTCTGGGTTGAAAATAATTTTCCAGGCCTGAGTCTGGAAAGATTCAATACAATGTTTTCATAAGCAAATAGTGATGTCTACTTCGGCTGATGTAAATATATTTGTGGTAAATAAATCTTATATGAAAGATATTAGATCCAACTTTTGCTTAAGTCAGAATAATAATCATCAGAAAGATCTATAAAAATGTATTTTTCTTAAATTTGGAAATAAATGCTCATTTGACAAATTATTGCACACTCAGTAGAGTATCACACCAATAGTTTTCAAGGTGATAGGTCATTTTTATGAAAGTTAATTATATCATTTATAATTGAACTTGTATGCTAAAACATATCACTATCTAAAAGTCTAAATATTATAACTCAGTTTTCTAGGGTGTAAGCCGTATTATCAGTATGTATTTCACAATAAGAGATTAGCAAATGTCTTTTACAAACTCTTTAATTCCAGTGACCTCAAACCCAGAACAGAATAAAAACATTAAAAAAAATAGTCATAAGACAGTTCATTGCTGTCAGAGAGCTGGCAGACTTCTGGTGCTACAGATGTAGTCTAACAATGCCTTAAATTAAACTGCGTACAGTTTTATCTCTGGATTTGCGAAGACTAATTGACCCTGTCGGTGACTGTCTCAGTAGAGGCAAAGAAAGTTGAAGCTAAAACTTCAGTCATTTAACTGCCCCTTTCAGCCAAATCCCTTGTTGATCAGTGTGGAAAAATAATGAGATCTGCTTGGTCTGTTTCCAAAGGACCATCTTGCTATTGTTGATGCACCAATGTTTCTCAATTGAGACACAAATTTATTGCTGTTTCTTACATGCCCTGTGCTATCTGCTTGTATTACCATAAATTATTTCCACTAGAAGTGTTGGATTGAAAAACAAAATACACTGGCAGTTTTCATGCAAGAAAAATGAATTTTACCCAAAGGAAATGATGGCCCCATTCCATTCTGATACAGAGCCTTGTATGTGTAAAATCTTTTTTTCTACACCTCATGTGAGGGCCATTATATCATTGTACGACAACTGCTGCAAATGATTAAACACATTGTTAATCCAAACTAAAGCAAAGGTCTTTGCCCCTCCTTTCCAAAACACCTCACCAACAACTTCAAATATTACACATTTCCTCTTTTTATTCTGTTGGATTTGAATTTAATATTGCCAATATGCTTTCATAAGCTTCTGTATCTAATTCTCTTACAAAAAATATAACACAGCACTCCTTAAACCCATGTCCAAATCCACATGCATATATTTTGTGTTGAAGTTGACACAGCTGTTTGCTGTGCTGCATAATTACCTGAACAATGAGTCCTGAGTTAATCAATAATGAGATTTTTCTCTATCAAGAACTATTCCCATCTTATGAGGTGCTGCTGTATGATGACCTCCATGGGAAGCATTTGATACATGCCAGATTTGAAAGACCTCACAGTAATCTCATTTTAAAGATCCTGGTACAATTCCAATATGCAATAAAGTATTCTTTAGGTTATCAGTTTCGTTTTGCACATATTTTTGAGGGATGGTTATGTTGCTTGGTGGAACAGTACCCAGCATGTTCGAGATTCTGGGTTTGTACTCCAATGCCAACACATGCACAAAGTCTTTTTGATATATGACAAAGCTTGCTTTTAAAGTTGTGGTTGCCAAAAGGGAATGTGTACAAATTCAGGAGCAGGGTAGATTTCCAGAGATGTGAGATGAAGTCAGCTGTGGTCCTAAAGGTGACAACCTTGGCTACCACAGAATTTTATTTTGAACTCTTTATGTTGTCACTTGGGGGGAAGAGACCAGAATTTAAACAATACCACAAGCTAACATTAGTGAAACTTAAGAGAGGGTCTTAACATTATTAGAGTAATAAAGGATTTTGTTAGAGTAACAGAAAGTAATGTTCAAATCACTGTGACTATCAAGTAGATGACAACCTATTAGAACCTCAGATACATAGTGTGTATTGGTAAATGGAGAATTAAGTCAGTGGTAATCGAGTTCAATATTGAGTAGACAATACGTAAGTATTATTACTAATGACAATGTGTGGTTTTCTTCTGAACCCCTCATGATTTTCTAAGCTCCTCACTTGTCTAATCAAAATGTTAGAAAAAATTAGAGAAAGTCCAGGCTACAGTCTTACATTTTATTTTTTGTTTTGAGAGACAGACTTGCTTTATTGTCCCATTTGAGCTTAAAGTTGATCCTCCCCCACCCCACAGGATCTGAATACTAGAAATACAGGTGTGTGACAGACCATACCAGACTTTTGATGTCTATAACATTGACTCTTGTACTTTCTTTCATGTAACAGATGCCCAGATAAGGTTTAATCCAAAACTAATGAAAGACCTAGTTTCAAAAGTTAAAGGCAGGTGTTGCAATTCTAAATACCTTAGTTTGATGCTTGGGACCCACATAAAAGTGGAAAGAATCAATGCCCCGTACTATAACATGCACTCCCCCTCTGCCCACTGCACTCAAACAAACAATAAAGATTGAAGTTGTCTGCATTTTGATTAGAATCAATTTGGTTGATCCTGTAATGTAAGTTGGTAGGAAAAAAATTCCCAGCTACATGTACCTGAGGCGTTTTCAACTAGAACATTAAAAGGACATTATTAATTATGGAAAGTTTTCTTTTCTTTTTAATTTTTAATTATTATATTTTTCATTATTTAAAGCAATTTTCAAATTGAAATATATTTTGATTATATTGTTTCATTCTGATCCTCTGCCCTCCCTACTCACCCAACTTTAAGTTCCTTCTCAAAACAGAAAGAAAACTCAATACAACAATAAATCCCCCAGCACCAAGAAAATGAAAAAAAAAAAAACACAGCCAAAAAGGAAAAACAAAATAAAACAACTGTAACCAATAAAAGCATACAAAACTCTGTGGAGTACAATTATATGTTAGTCAAATACTCCTGAACATGAGGCCTATTCTGGAGAGGAGTCTATAGCCTGTGTCCCTCTATTGGAGAAAACTGATTTTTCCCTCTTCCAGAAGGTATAAGTGACAATTCAGGTTCTTTTTAACCTTTATTCTAGGTTTTCATTTACTCATTCTTTAATTTTTTTAAAAACTAACAAACTAAAATATGATAAGATAAAACAAAAACTATCACACCAAAGTTGAGCAAGACAAGCCAACAGAAGGAAAAGAGCCCAGGAGAAGGCACAAGAATCAGAGATCCACTTGCTTTCATCCTCATGTCCCATAAAAATACTAAACTAGAAGCCACAATATATTTGCAAATGGCCTAGTGTAGACTTGTGAAGGCCTGGTACATGCTGCCTCAGTCTCTGTGAGTTCAGAAGAGCTTTGCCCATGTTGATTTAGAGGAACTATTATTCTTGTTGTCCTCCATCCCATCCCTTCTGGCTCTTACACTCATTCTCCCTCTCTTCTGCTGTGTTCCCTGAGTTCTGAGGGACGGATTTGATGGTGACATCTCCTTTAGGGATGAGTGTCCCAAAGTCTCTCACTCTCTGGGTAATGTATGGCTTTGTTCCAATCTGCTGCGATAGGAAGCTTCTCTGAAGATGAATTATCAGTTTTCTAAGAACAATGCAGCTTACATTTTCTGGAAATGTTAAATACAAATTTATGTGAATAAAAGTATAGGTCCTCTTTCTGTGCTACATTCTGAGATTTCACCTTAAGCTTCCTGTCTAGCCATGAGCTCTTTCCAAATATCATGATTTATGTGAAATGTGGGTCTTTGGAATGTATGGATATCACCAAACAATTTATACATTTCTGCTTGCAGCTATCATTCACATGTACCTTTCCCATACTACACATCATGCTAAGGTATTATCTTTGTACTTTATTAGCTCTGACCAAGTAACACATGCTGACTCTGTTCATGGTGGCATTCTTTTCTGTCAGATAGGCCACATGGAGGGAGGGAAGTCAAAGAATTTAGTGAAGTAAAAATGGGTTTGGTTGAGATTTCCATTCTGAGATATCTACTATGGCATTAAAAGAAGAATCCTTCCATTGTGTCCTATTAGTGAGAGAATAAAAGTATAGCCACTTAATCTGATTCCCAGTATGCCAGGCACTTCACTGTCTTTTAATAATTAGTTTAAGAACACAAAGACATACAAAAAAAAAGGATAGCAATCTCATCAACTTATTGTTGGAACTTTAGGGGAAAAATGACTCCTAACAAGATATCAACTGTTCCATTTCTCACTGTTCCATTTTCTTGCTTACTCCAGAAAATATACAGGATTTATGTTGTGGTTTGATTAGTTACATTTTTGAATGAGTATAAGTGGCATAAAATTTTCTTTAAAATCATTTTGATAGATGTTCAAAATTGTGACAATAGCTAAAGAATAAAGATGAAGTGACAATTTCATAACAGGAAAATTAGGTAGCTTCAACTGGTACTCAAAATATATTTTATTTTTTTATTTCTTTTTTTTTTCTTTTTTTTAATAATTTATTTTTTATTTCTTCAAGTTACATCTCAATCACAATCCCCTCCCTACTCACCCCTCCAGTCAAACCCTTCCACCCTCCTCCCCATCAAACCCCCATCCTCCACACTTTTTTTTTTGTTCAAGGTATTTCTTTTTCCCCCCAACAGCTCTCCCTTTCAGTCCAAAAAATGGTTCTTTTTCTTATAACTATAAATACAATACAAAACAACAGAAATAAATAGGCCACAATTATAAGAGTTATATGGCTTAGCATATATTCCCAATGTCCAGTCCATATGTATTTGGCACCTGACTTTAACATTCTACTATCTAACCATCTCCATGAGTTTAAAGTTCTATATCTAACTCAGCTTTCATACTAACTTGCCTCAAAATTTTAAAAATATCTTCTTAGATCTGGAACACCATCTTGATTCCTAAACAACTCAAAATTTAACTATGGGACTCTAGCTATCTATACTTCAACCACCTCAGAGACCTGAGAAGGATAGCTATCTATTCTTCAACCACCTCAGAGACCTGAGAAGGATAAATATATCTGATTATATAGGAAGTGCAGGGCCTGCAGCTTCCAAAATTAAGAAATGACATACCAGTGGCTGCCTGGACAGATCCCATTTTCTCTCCATACATTACAGCATCAATCTTCAGCCGTTTGGCCCCGTTTTTCTGACAGACATTGATTGTAGAGCAGGAATTATGAAGGACTTACCTACCCAGTCTTGGCAGAGCTAGGCTGTCGACTTACCTGCTTCCAAGTTTTGTCCTTCTTGGACAGCAGTCTGTCTACAGATGAAGCAAGGGTTTTTTTCTTGCCAAGAGAAAGGCTTACCACCAATTCAATCATCTCCCACTGGAGATTCTTCGATGCTCATCTTCTAATCAGAGTAGAATAGGGGGTGCTGTAAGGAGATGACATGTCTCGATATCAAAAAAATCTTGTTAAGAAAACATCTTTGAATGCCATATTCTGCAGATCTCTTGAGGTTTTTGAAGATGCCCTATCTATCTCTTATATTTAGATAAGCAAATATTGCTTGTCTCTTAGCAACTTGATTTCTGAGTAGCTTAGAAAATAACTGTGATAGCTGTCATAGTAACTAACAAAACGACACGTTTGCATGACTATTAATTTGCATTTCTTAATTATCCTAAACAGTTTATGACGGTTGGTAGCAAGAGGCCAAAACTTGACATTTCATTTTTAAGCATTACTAGGAACAATACCTTTAAGAAGCATTACCCTTAATTTTGTACCAATATACAAAGATCCATACCAATGTGGCCAAATATAATATTAATTTTGTATCAATATACAAAGATCAATACCGATGTAGCCCAATACAATCTTAATTTTGCATTAATATACAATGATCAGTACCAATTTAGCCAAATATAATATTAATTTTGTATCAGTATACAAAGATATAAGGCAATATTTAATAATCTGTCCTTTTTTCTTGATCTTTCCTATACTATATCTATGTCCCATTTTTCTCAAGTCTGTTCACTCCTACCTAGGAGAGAAAGAAGGATATAGAAAAAAAAAAGAGAGAAGTCCCTGGGTCTAACCTCCAAAACCCATTTAACAAGACCATGTAACAGCTTGTAGTCTTTTCCCCTAAATAACAAAATTTTCTATTATCCATCAAGTAACCAAAGGGGAGGGGATACCCTCCCCACCTTCTGGGGATGGGACGTTGTTCTATTAAAATGACTTCCTGCTGATTTGGGACGTAGTAAACCTGTTTGGGGCCCAAATAAGAATGGAAAAATGGTTAAAAATGTTTATAGAATCATTTGATATTCAGTCCTTTTGTGCTCAGCTATTTAGATGTCCTATTAAGTTCATAGACAGAAGCTGATCTTCAGAGCTTTACTGAAGTTCTGGCTGGAGCATTCTGTGGAGCTGAACGATCTTAGTGATTTTCAGTTGTTGTGGTTGTAGACTTTTGAGGAAACTGCTATTGAGGAAGTC
>CAJQZJ010033894.1:3649581-3673867 GCA_907164525.1 Lophiomys imhausi
CCCTGCCCTAATCCTAACTCTGGGACAATTACCTTTTTTTGGGGGGGTCAGGTAATATTTTTCCTGGAGCAAATTTGGTTTTTTGATAATATATAAAGTATTACCTTTCAATCCGGATTAAAGAAGAAATTATTTTGATATTTTGGAGCTAAACAAACCTTTAGTGTATATATTTTGAGATCTCAAAGGACAATTTGTTTGAATTGCAGCCTGTCTTTTGTAAGTAGCTTTAAAACTTAAATCCTTCCAAATCCTCTATGCCTGTCTCTGCATTCTAAGTTTTGGGATCAAAGACATGTGGTTCCCAACTGATTAAAGATGTGCTCCTCCACCCCTGGATCAAAGTTTTTCTCTGTTTAGAGCTTGTTTTGTATCAGGCTGACGTTGAGCTCTGAGATCTGCCTGTTTCTGTCTCTAGTGTGTTTGGATTAAGGGTGTATTCTTCTCCAATGATGTGACAAAGGGTGTGCACCATCACCACCCTGTTTCTTGTAACTCTAGAATTTATAAGACAACTAACTCGATAGTGATCCTCCTGCCTCTGCTGGGGGTAAAGGCATGGGCTAACACCATGAATTATTTTACCTTAGCTCTAAGTTTTTTCAACTCTTGGAGGTTTGTAAAACCAGGTTGAACAGCTGTTATCTTTAATTTATTTACACTGTTTTAAACCTGTTACCTGCTTTTTAATGCCAAACCATGGAAATATCCTATACCTCTACAAAAAAAAAAAAAAAAAAAAAAAAAAAAAGAACTTTTAAGCTGCTATCAAGTTTGTGTAATCTCTGTGGCCACCTCCAGTCTAACATTCTAACCTGAAATTAAGGCCATTTTCCTTTCATGCCAGTAAGGCAATTATACCTTTGGTAAATTATAGTTTGAAAATTTTATATTGTATTTTTATTATATTTTTAAGCTTATTAACTCTTTTCTTAAAAAAGAATTATTTACTTCTAGAACATAGTTTCCTCCCTCCTCCCCTCCTGGTCCTTCCCTTCCTCTCTCCTTCCCTCCTTCTCCCCTTCCCTTCCTCCCTCCTTCCCTCCCTCCCTCCCTCCTTGTTCCTCTACTTGGTACTTTCCTTCTCCTCAGATGAGGTGGGCCCTCACATATGATACTCCCTCAGATCTTGCGTCATGTGAGGCCCAAGAGCTTCCACTTGTACTGGAGCTTGATAAGGCACACCATCTAGGGTGTGGTGCTCCACCAACCTGCAGCAGATTCCATGACTCACTGGTGGGTAGAATTTTTCCTAGGATAGATATGCTAGGTTCCTATCTATTTGGGTGTGTGAGTTGTAGGATAGTTATCCTGTGATGTATGGTTAATATCCATTTATAAGGGAATACATACCATGTTTATCTTTCTGGGACTGTGTCAGCTCACTTAGGATGAGCTTTTCTAGTTCCATCCATTTGGTTTCGAATTGCATGATTTCCTCATTTCTGATAGCTGTGTAGTATTCCATTGTGTAAATGTACCACAGTTTTTTTATCCATTCATCAGTTGAAGGACATCTGGGTTGTTTCCAGTTTCTGGCTATTACAAATAAAGCTGTTATGAACATTGTTGAGGCAATGTCCTTGTAGTTTCATTTCGAATCTTTTGGATATATGCCCAAGAGGGGTATGGCTGGGTCTTGAGGTAGATTTATTCCCAATTTTCTAAGATATCTCCAGATTGATTTCCAAAGTGGTTGCACAAGTTTGCAGTCCCACCAGCAATGGGGGAGTGTTCCCCTTTCTCCACATCCTCGCCAGCATGTGCTATCATTTGAGTTTTTTATCTTAGCCATTCTGACAGGTGTGAGAGGGAATCTCAGAGTTGTTTTAAGTTGCATTTCCCTGATGACCAAAGATGTTGAACATTTCCTCAAATGCCTCTCAGCCTTTAGAGATTCCTCTTCTGTGAATTATCGGTTTAGCTCTGTACCCCATTTATTGATGGGGTTATTTGATTTTTTGGTGTTTAATTTCTTCAGTTCTTTATATATTTTGGATATTAACCCTCTGTCGGATGTTGGGTTGGTGAAGATCCTTTCCCAGTCTGTAGGCTGCCGTTTTGTTCTAAGAACAGTGTCCTTTGCCTTACAGAAGCTTTTCAATTTTATCAGGTCCCATTTATTGATTGTTTGTTTTAGTGCCTGAGCTACTGGTGTTCTCTTTTGGAAGTTGCTACCAGTGCAAATGAGTTCAAGGCTTTTCCCCACTTTCTCTTCTATTAATGTAGTGTGTCTGAATTTATGTTGAGGTCCTTGATCCACTTAGACTTAAAGTTTGTACAGGGTGATAAGTATGGATCTATTTGCATTCTTCTACATGTTGACATCCAGTTAGACCAGCACCATTTATTGAAGATGCTTTCCTTTTTCCATTGTATGTTTTTGGCTTCTTTATCAAAAATTAAGTGACCGTAGGTGTGTGGGTTTATTTCTGGGTCTTCAATTCAATTCCATTGGTCAACTGGTCTATTTCTATACCAGTACCATGCTATTTTTATTACTATTTCCGTGTAGTCCAGCTTGAAATCCAGGATGGTGATACCTCCAGATGTTCTGTTTTTGTACATGATTGATTTAGCTATTCTGGGTCTTTTCTTATTCCATATGAAGTTGAGAATTGTTTTTTCCAGATCTGTAAAAAATTGAGTTGGTATTTGGATAGGAATTGCATTGAATCTCTATATCGCTTTTGGTATGATTGCCATTTTTATTATGTTGATCCTACCTATCCATGAACAAGGGAGATCTTTCCATCTTCTGATATCTTCTTCAATTTCTTTCTTCAGGGACTTGAAGTTCTTATCATACAGGTCTTTTATTTGCTTGGTTAGAGTTACCCCCAGGTATTTTATATTATTTGTGGCTATTGTGAAGGGTGTTGATTCCCTTATTTCTTTCTCAGCCGATGTATCTTTTGTGTAAAGAAGGGCTACTGATTTTTTTGAATTGATTTTGTATCCGGCAACTTTGCTGAAGGAGTTTATCAGCTGTAGAAGTTCTGTGGTGGAATTTTTGGGGTCACTTATGTATACTATCATATCACCTGCAAATAGGGATACTTTGAAATGAGTCAGTGGTTAAGAGCACTGGCTGCTTTTCCAGTGGTCCTGTGTTCAATTCCCAGCAGCCATATGGTGGCTCACAACCATCTGTAATGGGATCTGATGCCTGCTTCTGGTGTGCATGAGGACAGAACACTTATTTACATAAAATACATAAATAAACCAATCTTTAAAAAATAAAAAAACCCAAGAATAAAATAAAATATCTAACTTTCCTAATGTGGCCATATATTCATAAAGAAGGAATAAAATTTGTCTTTGGTGGTTATGGCTGTCAGACACACAACATCTGCGATACATTCACAGCACACTAAGCAATAACTGAGTTTATATTGTGCCAGATGGTATTTTTATATTTGGTTTCAGTGAAGTCATTTCCTCTGTCTTGTCTGCCATGGGGATATCATGACAAGAAGAGTAACAAATTTTCTAATCCTCCCTGTAGTTGTGAAAGAAGAAAAGACCAATGTTCCCTACTTTCTAAGTTTTAAATCATGGAGTCACCACTAAACTAATCTTCTGTGTATTTTTGCTTAAAAGTTGTTTCCTCAAACTAATTTAAAATCAGGACTAATATTTTTGTAACCCTTTAGCCCTATTTTGCTTTGTCTCTTCTTCCTATGCTGTTATTCCTTAACCAACTCCACTACAGAGACCAAAGAAAACATTGCCTCATTTTAGAATTTGCACGTGGAAGTTTGTCTGTTTGCTTGCTTGTTTGTTTGATATTCAAATTAAAATCATTATGATTTTATATATTCAACCAAAACTATTTCCTTGGGGAGGCAGGCAACTGGACCAAGAGCTTTCTTGGACTACTAGGGTTATGATCTGTTAGGTATATATAGTAGAGGTATGTTCTGTCAGAGTCCTCAGTTTTCAGAAGTGATCTCTCTATGGACAGAAGAGGCTTCAAGATTTACTTATCAAAGAGCTTTGCTCAATCCCCACAGCCTACTACATATTCAAAGCATTTGGTAGCTGTGGATTAAGCCTCTTTCAAGTCCATTTGTCTGTCAATAGGTCTGTACTACATTGATGGTAGGCAGTATAGGTTCTTGGCTAGACAAGATTAGCCTGCTTACAATTCTTTATTTTTTTAATTTTAATTATATTTTTGTATTTTATTTATTTTTTAATTTATTTATTTGTTACTTCAGGTTACATCTCCATTATATTTCCTCTTTCCCCCATTCCCAGCCCCTTCCTCCCACCCTCTACCCCCAACACTTCCATCCCACTCCTGTGGAGTGGAGTGTCCCTACATAACAGTCCCCCGCCACAGTTCAGAAGTCATATGAGGGCTAGGAGCCTCCTCATACACTGGGGGCATAAAAGGCAGTACCACCAGTGAAAAGTGTCTCATTGCCAGGGACAGAACTACTAAAAAAAAAAAAAAAAAACCTAACACACAAACAAACAAACAAACAAATTATGTCAATGTTCCTTTTGGTGCATTGGTTGTAGTATAGATATCCTGTAATACATAGCTAAATTCCAACTATAAGTGAATAGATGCCATGTGCATTCTTTTGAATCTGAGTTAGCTCACTCAGGATGAGCTTCTCTAGTTCCAGCCATTGGGCTGTGAATTGAATAATTTCATTGTTTCTGATTCCATTGTATAGATGTACCACAGTTTTTCAATCCATTCTTTGGTTGAGGGACATCTGGGTTGTTTCCAGTTTGTAGCTATTACAAATAAGGTTGCTATGAACATAGATGAGGAAACTTCCTTGTGATTCCGTGAGGAGTCATTTGGATGTATACCCAGAAGTGGTAGGCTGGGTCCTGAGGCAAAGCTATTCCAAGTTTTCTAAGATATCGCCAGACTGACCTCCACAGTGGTTGCACAAGCCTGCATTCCCACCAGCAATGGAAGAGTGTTTCCCTTTCTCCACACTCTCGCCAGCATGTGCTCTCATTTGAGCTTTTGATCTTAGCCATTCTGACAGGTGTGAGATGGAATCTCAGAGTCTTCTTGAGTTGCATTTCTTTGATGATTAAGGATGCTGAGCATTTCTTCAAGTGTCTCTCAGCCTTTAGCAATTCTTCCTTTGTGAATTTTCTGTTTAGCTCTTTTCCCCATTTTTTGATTGGATTATTTGGTTTCTGGGCATTTAATTTCTTGAGTTCTTTGTAAATTTTGGATATTAATCAATTGTCAGATGTGGGGTTGGCGAAGATTTTCTCCCAGTCTGTTGACTGCCATTTTGTTCGAATGACAGTGTCTTTTGCATTACAGAAGCTTTTCAGTTTCATGAGGTCCCATTGATTGATTGTTGTTCTTAGGTCCTGAGCTGTTGGTGTTCTGTTCAGGAAGTTGTCACCTGTGCCAATGATTTCAAGGGTTTTTCCCACTTTCTCTTCTAGTAGATTTAGTGTGACCGGCCTTATGTTAATGTCTTTGATTCACTTGGAATTAAGTTTTGTGCAAGGTGATAAGTATGGGTCTAATTTCATTCTTTTACAAGTGTACATCCAGTTGGCCCAGTACCATTTGTTGAAGATGCTGTCCTTTTTCAATTGTGCGGTTTTGGCTTGTCAAAAATTAGGTGGCCATAGGTGTGTGGGTCTTTTCTGGGTCTTCAATTCGATTCCATTGATCTACTTGGCTGTTTCTATACCAGTACCATGCTGTTTTTACTACTATTGCTCTGTAGTACAGCTTGATATCTGGGATGGTGATAACTCCAGATTTTTTTTATTGTAGAGGATTGATTTAGCAATTCTGGTTTTTTTGTTGTTCCATATGAGATTGAGAATAGCTTTTTCCAAGTCAATAAAGAATTGTGTTGGTATTTTGATAGGAATTGAATTGAATCTATATATTCCTTTTGGTAGGATGGCCATTTTTATTATTTTGATCCTACCTATCCATGAGCATGGGTGATCTTTCCATCTTCTGAAGGCCTCTTCCATTTCTTTCTTCAAGGGCTTGAAGTTCTTGTTGTACAGGTCCTTTACATGCTTGGTTAGAGTTACACCCATGTATTTTATATTGTTTGTGTCTATTGTGAAGGGGGTTGTTTTCTTTATTTCTTTCTCAGCCCATTTGTTTGTTGTATGAACAAGGGCTTCTGATTTTTTTTGAATTACTTTTGTATCCAGCTACCTTGCTGAAGGTGTTTATCAACTGTAAGAGTTCTCTGGTGGAATTTTGTGGTTGCTTATGTATACTATCATATCATCTGCAAATAGGTATAATTTGACTTCTTTGTTTCCAATTTGTATCCCCTTGATCTCCTTTAGTTGTCTTATTGCTCTAGCAAGAACTTCAAGTACTATATTGAAGAGATATGGTGAAAGTGATTATCTTTCTCTTGTCCCTGAGTTTAGAGGAAATGCTTCAAGTTTCTCTCCATTTAATTTGATGTTGACCACTGGCTTGCTGTATATTGCCTTTATTATGTCTAGGTACAGTCCTTGTATGCCCATTCTCTCCAGAACCTTTAGCATGAAGGGGTGTTGGATTTTGTCAAATGCTTTTTCTGCATCTAGTGAGATTATCATGTGGTTTTTTTCTTTCATCTTGTTTATATGGTGAATTACGTTGATAGACTTTCGTATGTTGAACCATCCCTGCATTCCTGGGATGAAGCCTACTTGATCATGGTGCATGATACTTTTGATGTGTTCTTGAATTCGGTTTGCAAGTATTTTATTAAGCATTTTTGCATCTATGTTCATGAGGGAGATTGGTCTGACGTTCTCTTTCTTTGTTGGGTCTTTGTGTGGTTTAGGAATCAGGGTGACTGTGGCCTCATAGAACGAGTTTGGCAGTGTTCTTTCTGATTCTATTCAGTGAAAGAGTTTGAAGAGTATTGATGTTAGCTCTTCTTTGAAGGTCTGGTAGAATTCTGTGCTAAAACCATCTGTCCCTGGGCTTTTTTTAGTTGGGAGATTTTTAATGACTGTTTCTATATCCTTAAGGGTTATAGAGCTTTTTAATCTGTTAATCTGATCTTGATTTAGCTTCAGTAGGTGGAATCTATCAAGAAAATTGTCCATTTTGCTTAAGTTTTCAAATTTGGGGAGTATAGATTTTTAAAGTAGGACCCAAATATTCCCTGAATTTCCTCAATGTCTGTTGTTATTTCTCCCTTTTCAATTCTATTTTGTTGATTTGGATATTTCCCTTTGCCTTTTAGTTAATTTGGCTAAGGGTCTGTCTATTTTGTTGATTTTCTCTAGGAATCAACTCTAGTTTTCATTGATTCTTTGTTTCGTTCTTTTTGTTTTAACGTTTTGAGTTCAGCCCTAAGTTTGATGATTTCCTGCCTTTTGCTCCTCTTGGGAGGGTTTGTTTCTTTTTCTTTTTTCCAGTTCACCCAGTTTAGCTGTTAATTTGCTAATATGATCTGTTACAATTTTCCTTTTGAAGGCACTTAGTGCTATGAACTTTCCTCGTAGCACAGCTTTCATTGTGTCCCATAGGTTTGAGGTATGTTGTGCCTTCATTTTCATTGGATTTTAAGAAATATTTGATTTCCTTCTTTGTTTCTTCCCTGACCCAGTAGTCATCCAGTAAAGAGTTGTTCAATTTCTATGTGTGTGTAGGCTTTCTGTTGATTCTTTTGTTGTTGAAGTCCAGCTTTATTCCATGGTGGTCTGATAAGATACAATGGGTTATTTCAATTTTCTTGTATCTGTTGAGGCTATCTTTGTGTCCAACTATATGGTCGATTTTGTAGAAGGTTCTGTGAGGTGCTGAGAAGGAAGTATATTCTTTTGTGTTTGGGTGAAACATTTTGTAGTTATCTGTTAGGTCCATTTAGTTCATGATCTCTGTTAGACTCATTATTTCTCTGTTTGGCTTTTGTCTTGATGACCTGTCCATTGTTGTGAGTGGGGTGTTAAAGTCTCCCACTACTACTTTGTGGGGATCGATGTGTGATTTAAGTTTTAGAAGTGTTTCTTTTACAAATGTAGCTGCCTTTGTATTTGGGGCATAGATGTTCCATATTGAGATGCCCTCTTGATGAATATTTTATTTAACGAGTATGTAATGCCCTTCACTGTCTTTTTTTATTAACTTCAGTTGGAAGTCTATTTTGTTTGATATGAGGATGGCTACTCCAGCTTGCTTTCTGGGTCCATTTGCTTGGAAATCCTTTTCCCAGCCCTTTACTCTTAGATAGTGTCTATATTTGATAGTGAGATGTGTTTCTTGTATGCAGCAAAAAGATGGGTCTTTTTTATGGATCCAATCTGTCAGTCTGTGTCTTTTTATTGGCGAATTGAGTCCATTGATGTTGATGGATATTAGTGACCAGGGGTTGTTATTTCCCATTATTTTGGTATAGGTGGACATCCTATGTTTCTTTTGGTTTAGTTGCTGTGGATTTTTCTATTTCCTCTTTTTTCTTGGGTGTAGTTTTCTTCTCTGGGTTGGAATTTTCCTTCTAGGATCTTCTGTAGGGCTGTGTTTATGGGTATATATTGTTTAAATTTGATATTGTCATGGAATATCTTGTTTTCTCCGTCTATGTTGATAGAGAGTTTTGCTGAGTATAGCAGTCTGACTAGGCACCTATGTTCTCTCAGGTCTTGTAGGACATCTGTCCAGGCCCTCTGGCTTTTACAGTTTCTGAGAAGTCAGGTGTAATTCTGATGTGTCTGCCATTATATATCACTTGACCTTTTTCTCTTACAGCTTTTAATATTCTTTCTTTGTTCTATACATTTGGAGTTTCAATTATTATGTGGGGAGAGGAGTTTCTTTTCTGATCTAATCTGTTTGGTGTTCTGTAAGCCTCTTGGATTCTTACTGGCATCTCTTTCTTTGGGTTTGGGAAGTTTTCTTCTATGATTTTGTTGAAGATATTTCCTGGACCATGGAGTCGGGAGTCTTCGCTTTCCTCTATGCCTATAATTCTTAGGTTCCGTCTTTTCATTGAGTCCTTGATTTCTTGGATGTTATTGGTGAGAGCTTTTTTCGCTTTCTCATTTTCTTTGGATGTTGTACTGATTTCTTCCATGCCTGAGATACTGTCTTCCATCTCATGTCTGTAATTCCTGTTCTGTTCCCTTGATTCTCTACTTCCACTCTTAACTCTAACTGTGTTTTCTTTATTGCTTCCATTTCCATTTTCATGTCTTGAATGATTTTATTCATTTTGTACATTTTCTGCTCCAATTTGTTTGTCTTTGCCTGGAAATCTTTCATTGCCCTGTCTTTTTCCTGTTCAAGTTGGGCCACTTTGCCTTGGAGCTCTCTAATGATATTGTATGTTGCTTTCACTTGTGAAATTGTGGATTCTTTGAATTCCTTCATAGATTTAAATTCTTCTTGAAAGGACTCTATCACTTTTAATAATGCAGAATTGTCATTGTTTTCATGTGTTTTAGCTGTGGTGAGGTGGTCAGGGCTTGCCATACTATCATTGTTGTGTTTTATTGGAGTTATATCTCCCTGACTTCTGTTTTTTTCTGTTTTTTTCTCTGATCTTTAGCCATTTGGTTGTTCTTAGCTGTTTGTTTTTGGTGCCTTCTGGGTTGGTTCCAAGGTGTGGTCTTTTGTGTTGCAGTCATATTACTTGGTGATCTGTCGATTTCCACTGGCTGGATGGGGCCTTGTGTGGAGGTTCTCAGTGTGCCTCCCAGAGCTCACCCCTTCCCGTTTTGTTTCAATTGGGGATTCATGTGAGGGGATGTGGTAGGATGTGTTCCTATAGGTTCCTGGGATCCAACTGGTCTTTGTACAATTGATAGTGCAGGTTGGTAGGCCACAGATTGTTGGGTGGGGTTATAGCTCCCCTGCAGCTTACGTGTCATGACCATGGTTTGGTCCTCTCCAGCTGTTCTCAGGTTCAATGTACATCTAATAGCCAGAAGTACTGTGAGATAGTGCAGCCCACTCCCAGGCAAGGAGGAATGGCCTGGGATTGTTTCATTGCTCACAAGTCAGAGCTCTCTATGTTGCACACTGAGTATTTAGCCTGCAGCGGTTCTGCTGGTGTGGTCCTTTGTGCCCAGGCACAGATTCTGTGATTTCTAGAGATAAGTTTGGGGGTTGAGGCCACTAGCTGGAGTCTTGAAATGACCCAACTCCACGCTCTTAAAGTGAGCCCCTCAGCAGTGTCCCCCAGGCCAAAACTTCACTGATCCAGAGGTGGGACTGAATATAAAATCAGATATATTTATCCCTCTCAGGTCTCTGAGGTGGTTGAAGAACAGATAGCTAGAGTCTCATAATATAATTTTGAGTTGTTTAGGAGTCAAGAGAGTGTTATAGATCTAAGAAAATACTTTTAAAATTGTGTTGCAAGTTAGTATGAATGTTGAGTCAGATATAGAACTTTACTCATGGAGATGTTTAGATAGTAGAATGTTAAAGTCAAGTACCAAATACATATGGACTGGTCATTGGAAATGTACGTTAAGCCATATAACCCTCATAACTGTGGCCTAATTACCTCTGTTGTACTGTATTGTATTTGTTATTATAAGAAAAAGAACCATTTGTTGGACTGAAAGGGGAAACTGTAGGGGGAAATAAGATATACCTTAAACTTAAAAGAAAAAAAAAGGGAAGAGGATGGGGTGGTTGAGTGTGGGAGGGTGGGACTGGAGGGGGAATAGGGAGGGGACTGCGATTGAGATGTAACTTGAAGAAATAAAAAATAAAGGAAAAAAATATGCTTAAGCTCTGGTTTCCCGCCGGAAGGGCCAGAACTCACAAAGGAGTCTAAAATAACCCCACAATTTGCCCAGGGCTTGTACCCTGTGGAGAATAGATCTGCCTTCCAACCTGGTTGCCTGCCTTTCTGCCACTTTCACAGCTCTACCTATGTCTGTATGGAGCTGGCTTTGGAGACTGGCAGTTTGGGGCCACTGTTTTCCAAGTTCCAGTATGCTGCAGCTCCGAGCGTATTCTGCTGTTCAGACAAGCTGCAGTGTTTTCTCCCTGTGTCTGTAAATCCAATGGAGGGGGCCTCTATGTATGTCCAACACCCTTCTGGGGAAGCACAAATTTGCTTGAGCTTTCCAAAATGCAGCTGTGGACCCACCTGGGTCTTCCAGTTCTGGACCCGCCGGGCTGTTGTGCTGCAGACTGACCAGAATGCTGCTGCGCTGCCCCGCTGCTGTGCTGTGGCTCTGCTAAAAGTGTATTTCACTTCCCTGGGTCCGGGACCCTTCGCTAAATAGCCGGGACGCCTGGGTGGAATCTGGGGGCCCAGGAGGCTTGTTGAGTAACCCTGTCTGGAGTTTGGGTCTGCCTGCTGGGTAACTCTTACCCTGAGGCTCTCTTGGTGATGATTCCAATTCCCAGATTCAGAGGCTTCTTCTGCTGGTCTGTTTTGCTGAAGGTCCGAGAGAAGGGAGTAGAGTCCTGCTCAGGGACTTTTAATAATCCCTGGGTGGCTGTGTGAAACCCAGTATGTTCGAATCACTCAAGTTGTTGCTCTGCGTCTTATAACCCTGTGGCTTTATGGCTGTTTTCCCAGCGTTCAAAATGTGTCTGTGCGGGCCACCACCATCTTGGATCTCCCCCCTGCTTACACTTCTAATCTCATACTATTTTCTTACTTTGACATCTACACATAATAGCTAGTTATTATTTGAATGTATAAATCACATTCAATCCTCTGTTCAGTGTAAAATTTCCCCTTAGCTTGTTCTCTGATTTACACCACAACCTACATCTGTGTAATAACACATGAAGGTCTGCCTCATCTTCTGCTAACCCCACTCTCAATTTAATTCCTTTGCTGTAGACAAGCACAACATCTTTATCATTCCTTAATAATATGAAATACATTTCTGCCTCAGTACCCTTAGACTGTTTTCTCTGTGGTGAGGATTGTACAGTCCAGATTGCTTATTTTTCTCAGATTATAAATTTTTCTGAAGGCCCACCTTCATAAATACATTGGTGTACCACAACACCACAGCACACAGGTCCTCCTTATCACACTGTTTTCTTTTCAATATAATTTGCTTATAATCTGATTGTCACACTGTCTTTCAAAAGACAAAAGAACTGTATAATCTATTTCCACTGACTTGCTTATTTTGAGCACTTCAAATTTCTGATAGAAAACATAAATTAATTAATATAAAAACTTTTGATATATTTTTGTCAACTTATTAAACATACCCTAATTTGCTCCATTGGTGATGAATCATATTTCCATGGATTCCAGAGTAATAAACAGTTATCATTGTGAAGACCTTTATACATTGGGATCAAACCTAGTTAATTTAAACATACACTTACTAGACTGTAGGCACATGACTTCTGCTGTCAAATGTTGTAATGTTAAAACAAGTATTAGTAAATAATTAGAGAAATATTTATGTATACATAAGTATAATCAAATATTCTATGTCAGAGAAGTCAAAAGTTATCTAGTAATTGGCATTATTCATTATGTGACTAAAATATTCATAATGGTGCTATTTTATAAGCCTGCATGTCTACTTATTAGTATTGAAGCACCAGATTTCATAAGAGTAAGACATGTAATATCTTTAGGGTACCAAAATAGTCATAGCATAACCCAATATTTGGACTTAATTTTTCAATGGCATCTTGTTACCACACAGGTGTTAAGGAGACCACATAAATATGTAACAAAAAGCATAAAGATAAACTCATTTTCAACCAAGACCTTAAAGACTTCTCACAAGCAATTTGTGGTGAAAACATATGTGTCATAATGAAATACAGAGTACATATGGATGTTGGAGTAGTGTTAAGCATTCTAAATGTTAATTAATTAGTCCTGCTTGCTGTCTGTTACTTACATTGACTCTGATTGGTTAAATAAAATGCTGAGGCCTAAGATTGGGCAAAGACAGAGAAAGGTGGGACTTCCTGGGATTAGAGCAGCAGGAAGAAGAAAACATTCCAGCCAACACTAGGAGGAAGAAGAAAAAGACACACGTCATGGGTTAGAAAAAAGAACCTCATTCCACATGGCCAGGAACATCGCCAAATCATGGAGAATTGCAGTCCCATGGAATGTATGTATATATGGGGTCATATTTGGGTAGCAGAATTAAGAGCTGGCTTAGATGGACCAAGATTGCTCAATTCAGGCCAAGGCTTGTTAAAATTCTCATGTGGTCTCTGTGTGCTCGTTTATAATGGCTGCTTAAATATTAATAGCAGCAAATCAATTAAATATAATCTAAATACTGGGTAAATAATTTAAGTAGCCATATTTCTTTCTACATATGGCGCCCAACATGGGGCTGACTGTCTTAAGTTAAACAATTGTTAAAATCCACCCATGGTGTCTATGTATTCATTTATAATGGTGGGTTAAGAATTAACAGCTGATGAGTCAATTAAATATGATGTGAATACTCTTTTTTTTTTAAATACTTTTTTTTCTTCAAGTTACATCTCAGTCACAAACCCCTCACTATTCCCCCCTACTATCCCACCCTTCCACCCTCTTCCCCCCAGAGGTTTCCCCTTTCAGTCCAACAAATGGTACCTTCTCTTATAACAGTAAATATTATACAAAACAACAGATATAAATATGCCACATTTATGAGAGTTAAATGGCCCAGTATACCTTCCCAATGTCCAGTTTATACATATTTGGCCCCTGACTTTAACATTCTACTATCTAACCAACTCCATGAGTTTAAAGGTCTATATGTGACTCAACATTCATACTATCTTGCAACACACTTTTAAGAGTATCTTCTTAGATCTATAACACCCTCTTGATTCCCAAACATTTCAAAATTTAACTATGAGACTCTAGCTGTCTATTCTTCAACCACCTCAGAGACCTGAGAGGGATAAATATATCTGCTTATATAGGAAGTGCAGGGCATGCAGCTTCCAAAACTAAGAAATGACATACCAGTGACTGCCTGGACAGTTCCCATTTTCTCTCCATACATTCCTGAATCTGTCTTCAGCCTTTGGGTCCTGTTTCTCTGACAGACATTAGTTGTAGAGCAGGGATTATGAAAGACTTACCTATCCTGTCTTGGCAGAGTTAGGCTGTCGACTTCCCTGCTACCAAGTTTTGTCCTTTTTTGGACAGCAGTCTGTCTGCAGTTGGTGCAAGGGGTTTTTTCATGCCAAGAGATAGGCTTGCCACTAATTCAACCATCTCACACTGGAGATTGTTCGATGCTTATCTTCTACTTGGAGTAGAATAGGGGGTGCTGTCAGGATCTGATATGTCTCAATATCAAAAAAAAAGAAAATCTTAATTTAAGATAACGTCTTTGAATGCCATATTCTGCAGATCTCTTGGGGTTTCTGAAGATGCCCTATCCATCTCTTGTATTTAGATAAGCAAATGTTGCTTGTCTCTTAGCAACTTGATTACTGGGTAGTTTAGAAATATCTGTGATAGACTGTCATAGTAGCTAACAAAGTGACATGTTTGCATGACTAGAAGTTTGTTTTACTTAACTATCCTAGACCGTTTTAGACGGTTGGTATCAAGAGGCCAGAGCTTCACATTTTATTTTTAAGTATCTCTAGGTACGATACCATTAGGAAGCGTTACCTTTAATTTTGTATCAATATTCAAAGATCTATTCAATTGTGGTTAAATATACTCTTAATTATGTATCAATATACAAAGATCAATGCCTATGTAGCCCAATACAATCTTAATATTACGTCCATATACAAAGGTCAATACCATTGTGGCCAACTATGATCTTAATTTTGTATCAATATACAAAGATCAATACACATGTAATCCAATACAATCTTATTTTTGCACAATAAACAATGGTCAATTCCACTTTAGCCAAATGAAGTAATAATTTTGTATCAATATACAAAGGTATAAGGGCATATTCAATAATCTGCCCCTTCTTCTTGGACCTTCCTGTGCTATGTCTATGTCTCATTTTTCTCAAGCCTATGCATTCCTACATAGGAGATAAAGAAGGATACAGAAAAGGGAAAGTAGGAAGTCCCTGGGGCTAACCTCCAAAACCCATTAAACAGGACCATTTATCAGCTTGTAATCTCTTCCCCTAAATATCAGAGTTTTCAGTTATCCTTCAAATAATCAAAAAGAAGGGCGGAGAAACACCTTCCCCACCTTCTGGGCATGGGACATCACTCTCTTAAAGTGATTTCCTGCTGATTTGGGTCATAGTAGACCTGTTTGGGGCCCGAACCCAAATGGAAAAATTGGTTAAAAATGTTAGTACACTCCTTTTATGTTCAGTCCTTCTGTTCTCAGCTGTTTAGATGACCTAAGGAGTTTGTAGGCAGAAGCTGATCTTGCAGCTTCACTGAGGTTCTAGCCAGGGCATTGTGTAGAGCTGAACGGTCCCAGTGACATTGGATTGCTGTGGTTGCAGGCCTCCGATGGAGACAGCTATTGAGGAAGTCTGCCAGGCAGAATCAATTGGGTCACTCGTCCTCCTTGGTGCCTGATTCTGCTCTCTGCTGAGGTTTCTGCTGTCCAGCCGTCCCCGGGCTCCCCTAATGGACGCTTCGATTCTCCTGGAAAGATAAGAACAGAGCCCTGCCCCAATCCCAACCCTGGGACAATTACCCTCTTTTTTGGGGGGGAGCTAGGTAGTACTTCTCCTGAAGCAAATTTGGGCTTCCAAAAACATACAAAGCGTTATCTTTCAATCCGGGTTAAAGAAGAAATCATTCTGTCAACTTGGAGCTAAACCAGCTCCAGTGTATATATTTTGAGATCCCAAAGGACAATCTGCCTGCATCGAGAAGGCCTTTTGTAAGTAGCCTCCAAACCTAGGTCCCTCCAAATCCCATGTGTGTGTCTCTGAACTCTAATTATTGGGATCAGAGACCTGTGGGTCCCATCTGAAGGGATCAAAGATGTGTTCCACCACACCTGGATCGAAGTCTTTCTCTATTTAGAGTTTGCCCTGCCTCAGGCTGACCCTGAGCTCTGAGATCTGCCCATTTCTGTCTCCAGTGTGCTGGGAGCTGGGACCAAGGGTGTACTCTTCTTGAATGGTGGGACCAAGAGTATGCTCCCTCACCACCCCACTCCATATGACTCCAGAATACATAAGACCACCAACTCTACGGTGCTCCCCCCGTCTCCACTGAAGTCAAAGGCATGGGCCAACACCACAATTCTCTTGTATTTTACCTTAGCTTCACGTCTTCTCGACACCTGGAGGTCTGCAAAACCAGGCCGAACGGCTGTATCCTCTATTCCATTCACAGTGTTTCAGCCCTGCCACCTGCCCCTTTTTTTTTTTTTAACTTAATAAATTTATTTGTTTGTTGCTTCAGGTTACATCCTTATCATATTGTCCTCTTTTCCCGCTTCCCAGCCCCACCCTCCCATGCTCTACCCCCTGACCCTTCCGTCTTGTTCCTCTGGGGTGGAGTGTCCCTGTCTAACAGTCTCTCACCACAGATCAGGAGTCATATGAGGGCCAAGAGCCTCTTCATTCACCCGGGGCCTACGAGGCAGTAGTGCCAGTGAAAGGTGTCCCCTTGCTACTGGGGGAATACAAAAAAAAAAGACCAACAAACACACAAACCCACAAAAACAAAGAATATCAACAAAAAAAGAGAAGAAAAAGAGAAGGGAAAAGGAAAAAGATAAAAAAAAAAAGTCTATGTCCATGTTCCCTTTGGTGTGTTGGTTGTAGTATCGATATCCTGTACTATATAGCTAAAATCCTACTATAAGTGAATAGATGCCATGTGCATCCTTCTGAGACTGGGTTAGCTCACTCAGGATGAGCTTCTCTAGATCCATCCAATTGGTTGCAAATAGCATGATTTCATTGTTTCTGATAGCTGAGTAATATTCCATTGTATAGATGTACCACAATTTTTTAATCCATTCTTCAGTTGAGGGACATCTGGGTTGTTTCCAATTTCTAGCTATTACAAATAAGGCTGCTATGAACATAGATGAGGAGACTTCCCTTTGTCTCCGTGAGAGGTCCTTTGTGTGTATACCCAGAAGTGGTATGGCTGGGTCCTGAGGCAAGGTTATTCCTAGGTTTCTAAGATATCGCCAGACAGATCTCCATAGTGGTTGCATAAGCCTGCACTCTCACCAGCAATGGAGTAGGGTTCCCCTTTCTCCACACCCTCGCCAGCATGCACTATCATTTGAGCTCTTTATGTTAGCCATTCTAACAGATGTTAGGTGGAATCTCAGGGTCGTCTTGAGTTGCATTTCTCTGATGTTTAAGGATGTTGAACATTTCTTCAGGTGTCTCTCAGCCCTTAGGGATTTCTCCTTTGTGAATTCTCTATTTAGCTCCATCTCCCATTTTTTGATTGGATTATTTGATTTCTTGGCATTTAGTTTCTTGAGTTCTTTGTAGATTTTAGATAATAGCCCTCTATCAGATGTGGGGTTGGTGAAGATTTTCTCCCAGTCTGTTGGTTGCCGTTTTGTTCGAATGACAGTGTCCTTTGCCTTACAGAAGCTTTTCAGTTTCATGAGGTCCCATTTATTGATTGTTGATCTCAGGTCCTGAGCTGTTGGTGTTCTGTTCAGGAAGTTGTCACCTGTGCCAATGAGTTCGAAGGTTTCTCCTACTTTTTTCTACTAGTATATTTAGTGTGGCCGGCTTTATGTTAAGGTCTTTGATCCACTTGGATTTAAGTTTGGTACAAGGTGATAGGTATGGGTATAATTTCATTCTTTTACAAGTGGACATCCAGTTGGACCAGCACCATTTGTTGAAGATGCTGTCCTTCTTCCATTGTGTGGTTTTGGCTTCTTTTTCAAAGATTAGTTGGCCATAGGTGTGTGGATCCATGTTTGGGTCTTCAATTCGATTCCATTGATCCACTGGTCTGTTTCTATACCAGTACCATGCTGTTTTTATTACTGTTGCTCTATAGTACAGCTTGAAATCTGGGATGGTGATACCTCCAGATGTTTTTTTATTGTACAGGATTGATTTAGCAATTCTGGGCTTTTTGTTGTTCCATATGAAGTTGAGAATAGCTTTTTCCAGGTCTATAAAGAATTGTGTTGGTATTTTGATAGGAATTGCATTAAATCTATATTGCTTTTGGTAGGATAGCCATTTTTATTATGTTGATCTTACCTATCCATGAGCATGGGAGATCTTTCCGTCTTCTAAAGGCCTCTTCCATTTCTTTCTTCAGGGGCTTGAAGTTCTTGTTGTATAGGTCCTTTACATGCTTGGTTAGAGTTACCCCCAGGTATTTTATGTTGTTTGTGGCTATTGTGAAGAGGGTTGTTTCCCTTATTTCTTTCTCGGTACATTTGTTTGTTGTACAAAGAAGGGCTTCTGATTTTTTTCAGTTAATTTTGTATCCAGCCACCTTGCTGAAGTTGTTTATCAGGTGTAAGAGTTCTTTGGTGGAGTTTTTGGGGTTGCTTATGTATACTAACATATCATCTGCGAATAGGGATAATTTGACTTCTTCATTTCCAATTTTTATCCCTTTGATCTCCTTTAGTTGTCTTATTGCTCTAGCAAGGACTTTAAATATTATATTGAAGAGATATGTTGAAAGTGGACATCCTTGTCTTGTCCCTGAGTTTAGAGGAAATGATTCAAGCTTCTCTCCATTTAATTTGATGTTGGCTACTGGCTTGCTGTATATTGCCTTTATTATTTCTAGGTATGGTCCTTGTATGCCCATTCTCTCCAGAACTTTTAGCATGAAGGGGTGTTGGATTTTGTCAAATGCTTTTTCTGCATCTAGTGAGATTATCATGTGGTTTTTTCTTTCATCTTGTTTATGTGGTAAATTACATTGATAGACTTTCGTATATTGAACCATCCCTGCATTCCAGGGATGAAGCCTATTTGATCATGATGTATGATACTTTTGATGTGTTCTTGAATTCGGTTTGCTAGTGTTTTATTAAGTATTTTTGCATCTATGTTCATGAGGGAGATTGGTCTGAAGTTCTCTTTCTTTGTTGAGTCTTTGTTTGGTTTAGGAATCAGAATGACAGTGGCCTCATAGAATGAGTTTGGCAATATTCTTTCTGTTTCTCTGTGGTGGAAGAGTTTGAAAAGTAATGGTGTTAGTTCCTCTTTGAAGGTCCGGTAGAATTCCATGCTAAAGCCATTTGGCCCTGGGCTTTTTTTTTGTTGGGAAATTATTAATGACTGTTTCTATTTCTTTGGGTGTTATTGGGCTGTTTAAGCTGTTAATCTGATTTTGATTTAGTTTTGGTAGGTGGAATTTATTTAGGAAATTGTCCATTTCGTTTAGATTTTCAAATTTAGTGGAATATAGATTTTTAAAGTAATGCCCGAATATTTTCTGGATCTCCTCAATGTCTGTTGTTATTTCTCCCTTTTCATTTCTGATTTTGTTGATTTGGGTTCTTTCCCTTTGCTTTTTAGTTAATTTGGCTGGGGGTCTGTCTATTTTGTTGATTTTCTCAAAGAACCAACTCTTGGTTTCATTGATTCTTTGTATAGTTCTTTTTGATTCTAAGTTGTTGATTTCAGCCCTGATTTTGATGATTTCCTGCCTTCTGCTCTCCTTGGGAGTGTTTGTTTCTTTTTTTTCCAATTCACCCAGCTTAGCTGTTAGTTCATATGAGCTGTCACAATTTTCTTTTTGAAAGCACTTAGTGCTATGAACTTTCCTCGTAGCACAGTTTTCAATGTATCCCATAGGTTTGGGTATGTTGTGTCTTCATTGTCGTTGGATTTTAAAAAGTCTTTGATTTCACTCTTTATTTCTTCCCTGACCCAGTGGTCATCCAGTAAGGAGCTGTTCAATTTCCATATGAGTGTAGGCTTTCTGTTGATTCTTTTGCTGTTGAAGACCAGCTTTATTCCGTGGTGGTCTGATAAAATACAAGATGTTATTTCAATTTTCTTGTATCTATTGAGACTATCCTTGTGACCAACTATGTGGTCGATTTTGGAGAAGGTTCCGTGGGGTGCTGAGAAAAAGGTGTATTCCTTTGTGTTTGGGTTAAACATTCTGTAGATATCTGTTAGGTCCATTTGTTTCATGATCTCTGTTAAACTCAATATTTCTCTGTTTGTCTTCTGTCTCAATGATCTGTCCATTGTTGTGAGTGGGGTGTTGAAGTCTCCACTACTAATGTGTTGTGATCGACGTGCTCTTTAAGTTTTAGAAGTGTTTCTTTTACGAAAGTAGGTGCCTTTGTATTTGGGGCATAGATGTTCAGTATTGAGATTTCCTCTTGATGAATATTCCCTTTAATGAGTATATAATGCCCTTCTTTGTCTTTCTTCATTAACTTCAGTTGGAAGTCTGTTTTGTTTGATATTAGGATGGCTACTCCAGCTTGCTTCCTGGGTCCATTTGCTTGGAAAAGCTTTTCCCAGCCTTTTACTCTGAGGTAGTGTCTATCTTTGGTAGTTAGATGTGTCTCTTGTATACAGCATAAGGAAGGGTCTTGCTTGCGGATCCACTCTGAAAACCTATGTCTTTTTATTGGGGAGTTGAGTCCATTGATGTTGATGGATATTAGTGACCTGGGGTTGTTATTTCCCATTAGTTTGGTATATGTGGTGGTCCTGTGCCTCTATTGTTTTAGTTGCTGAGGAGTTTTCTATTCCCTTTGTTTTCTTGGGTGGAGTTTTCTTCTCTGGGTTGGGATTTTCCTTCTAGGTTTTTCTGTAGGGCTGGGTTTGTGGGTAGATAATGTTTAAATTTGATTTTGTCATGGAATATCTTGTTTTCTCCATCTATGTTGATAGAGAGTTTTGCTGGGTAAAGTAGTCTGGCTGGGCACCTATGATCTCTCAGGACTTTTAGTATATCTGACCAGGACCTTCTAGCTTTTAAAGTTTCTGAGGAGAAGTCAGGTGTAATTCTGATGGGTCTGCCATTGTATGTGACTTGACCTTTTTCTCTTACAGCTTTTAATATTCTTTCTTTGTTCTGTACATTTGGTGTTTCAATTATTATGTGGTGAGAGGAGTTTCTTTTCTGATCTAATCTGTTTGGCGTTCTGTAAGCCCCTTGGATTTTTATTGGCATCTCTTTTGTCAGGTTTGGGAAGTTTTCCTCTATGATTTTCTTGAAGATATTTCCTGGACCTTGGAGTCGGGAGGCCTCTCTTTCCTCTATACTTATTATTCTTAGGTTCCGTCTTTTCATTGAGTCCTTGATTTCTTGGATGTTGTGGGTGAGAGATTTTTTAGCCTTCTCATTTTCTTTGGATGTTGTACTGATTTCTTTCATCGAGTCTTCCATGCCTGAGATCCTGTCTTCCATCTCTTGCATCCTATTTTTGATACTCACATCTGTAGTTCCTGTTCTCATCCCTTGATTCTCCACTTCCTCTTTTAACTCTGACTGTGTTTTCTCTATTGTTTCTATTTCTATTTTCATGTCTTGTATGGTTTTGTTCGTTTTGTACATTCCCTTCTCCAGCTTGCTTGTTTTTGTATGAAAATCTTTCATGGCTTTGTCCTTTTCCTGTTCAAGCTCTGTCATCTTGGCTTGGAGCTCTTTAATGGTGTTATTCCTTGTTTTGACTTGTAAAATTGTGGCTTCTTTGAATTCCTTCATAGATTTAAGTTCTTCTTGCAGGGACTCCATCACTTTCCATAATGCAGAATTGTCAACGTTTTCATGTGTTTCTGTTGGTGTGAGGTCATCTGAATTGGATGAGCTAGGATAATTCTGCTTTGTTGGAGTCATATTTCCTTGATTTCTATTTTTTTTTGGACCTTTGGCCATTGGATGTGTTTAGCTGTCTGTTCCTGTCGTTTTCTGTGCTTGGATCCACAGTGGATGCTTTGGTTCAGGGGACAAGTTACTTGGTTATCTGTCATTGCTTACAGTGGGATTTCAGGGTCACTGTGGTTTTAATCACCTGAGGCACTGTGAGCTGGTGCAGCCTATTCCCAGGTTGTGAGTAATGGACCGGAATTGTTTCACTGCTCCCAATTCAGACTTCTCTATGTTGCACTCTGAGTTATCAGCTTGTAATGGTTCTGATGGTATGGACCTTTTTGCCCAGGCACAGATTCTGTGGGCTTTGTTTGTCACCATGGAGGCTGACAGGGTCTGGCTCCACACCTAATATGTCTGGATTTTCCAGAATACAGCTATGGTCCCCTGATTTCTGGTTTCTCACTAGGCTTCTCGCCACAGGCCTGACCTCTGTGCCTGATTCCCTCCCTGTTTGCCCAGCCGCGGGTCTCCCTCCCTGGCTGCTCTGCCGTGGGTGCACCGAGCCCCAGATCCTCCAGCCGCCTGACTCGCCCCAGTAGCTCAGCCGTGGGTGCGCGGATCCCTGGCTCCACCCGCGCCTGGCTCCCTCCCCAGTTGTCCTGCTGTGGGTTTGCAGGGATTTGGCCCTGCCGGCGCCTAGGCTCCCTCCCCAGCTGCGCTGCCATGAATGTGCGGGGATTCGGCCCCTCCCTCCCGCCTTTGGTTTCCCAGCTTCCTGCTCTCTTGGAACCTCCGCCCACGGCGTCTTGAGCGGCTGCGGACCACCCGCTGAGCTCCTTGTTTGTTTCTTGCTAAGACTTCCACTATCTCGCAAAGTTTCTTAAGTGGGTGTAAGTTCTTCCTGAGGTGTGGGGAGCCCAGTAGGCTAGTGATCGATTGCCAAGTGGCCTCTGATTCTGCCTGCTATGAGTTGGGGTCGATCTTACCAGGAGCCTCTCCAAATGGGAGTTCCCGAATCCCGGGTTTAGTGGCTTCCGTGTCTGCGAGAGATGGGGGGAGAGCCTTACCCTGGGACTTTTAACAGTCCCTTGGGAGCTGTGAGTGTTCCCGGGGGTGTCTAGCCCCTCCGGTTTTTGCACAGTGCCCAATAACTCTGTGTTTTTTATGGCTCTTTTTTCCCTGCATTCAAAATGCGTCAGTGTAGGTCGCCGCCATCTTGGCCCCCCATGTGAATACTCTTAAACAATTTAATTATTTCTATAAATGGCGCCCCATGCAATTTAATTAATTATTTTTTACAAATGGTGCCCAGCGTTTGGCATTAGAATCCATGCTTACAGTTTGAGAGGCCCAGGTGAAAGCCAGTTTCCTAGCCCAAGAGCAGGGAACCAAACTCAAATTCATTTCAAAGGTGCGGCTACCTTAGCAAAAGCTGTTGCTGGCAGCAAAGTCAGAGAGCTAAAGCTTAGCTCTCCTTATGTACTAAAAAACTGGCAGCCTTCTAAACAGAATTTGAGAGCAAAATTAATCGCCTAGATTAAAAATGGAGGAATTCATAATGCCTCAATACGTTTGGATTCCAATTGAGTTTGTTCCTCTTAGCATGCAAATGATTTTTACCCTGACAATTGTGGTTCTGTGTATCGTTTTTGAGAAAGTTCAGACTAAGATAGTCTTAAATGAAACAATTTATAGATGGAATGCTAAATTTTCAACAATGATAATGAAGCAAAGGAGGCCTTCCTGATAAATAAGGCAAAATTGATGGCAGTTGGAGCTAAGAGCTCCCTGGCTATGAGGTGCTTCTCAGGACTTTCTGGGAAGGGTCCACCAATGAAATATAGTCAGTCGCAACTAGATTCTAAGGAATAATGAACAAAATTTTAATTGCAGCATGGGATGGCATGGTTAGACATGCCAAGGCTTTTGGAATGTTGTTTCTTTGCTTGATTTTTGTTTAGACGTCTTTGATTTTCCTATATCGGGAGGTAGAGAGGATATTTTTCTGGTTTGGTATTGCTAAAACAAATGAGATTTTTTAAGATTTTGGGCAGATTTCGAATTGTCATTACAATTCAAGGTTGCTCTCTGGGTTACAGAGATACAAAATCTGGGATTTAAGTGAAATATTTGAGCAGGGTGGTACTGGCACACACCCTTAATCCCTTAATCCCATCACACTAGAGGAAGAAACAGGCAGATCTCTGGATTCTAGAACAGCGTAGTCTAAACAATGAAGGCAGGGCAGGAACCCTGCTGATAAAATAAGACTGCTTACTAAAGACAGTCTAGAATTTAAAAAAGACATATTTTTCCTTGATGTTAAGTTTAATAATGTCCTTACTGATCTAACTGATAAATACACATAATCTTAAAAGTACGTAAAAAGAAAATGGTGTCAAGCCAGACTCCTTAGGTGTGGGGCTCCCACTGGAGAACTGGTTTTAAGAGGCATTTTGCCCCTAAAAGAGGTATACTAATCTCCAGGTGTAGTGGTGCATGCCTTTAATCTCAGATCTTTGGAGCCTGAAGCAGACTAATCTCTGTGAGTTCAAGGCTAGCCTGATGTGCAAAGTGAGTCCAGGACAAGGATACATGGAGAAATCCTGTCTCCGGGAGGGAAAGAGAGAGAGAGAGAGAGAGAGAGAGAGAGAGAGAGAGAGAGAGAGA
>CAJQZJ010033894.1:3680475-3691220 GCA_907164525.1 Lophiomys imhausi
AAGGAAGGAAGGAAGGAAGGAAGGAAGGAAGGAAGGAAGGAAGGAAGGAGGAAGGAAGAAAAAAGGGGATTAATATGAAAAGTTTCTTTCACTGCAGAGTTCTTGCCTTGAAAGCCAGCTTAAAAATTATTTCTATAAAACCTAAAAATTAGTTAATGCTGAATCATAGACAATCATCAGTGTAATTATGTGTGTTAACATTCAGCATGCATACTACTGAGACTCAGAACAGGGTGTTGTAAAATGAACCACTATGGTGTTGGGAACTTGCAATTAGAGAGGCTTGTTAGCCCTCAGAAGCACACTGTAGGTAGGAATGTCTTCCTGTGGCTTTTGTCAGACTTCTTGTCTTCTGACCTTGTTTACCCCTTAAGTAGTGATGGAAACTGGAATTCCTCCACCTCTGTGGAAACAAGGCCTAGAATCTGGAAACGTTATTTTATTTCTCATCTTCCTGGGCCCTTGAAGACCTGAATTCTAGGGAAATGTTAGCAATATCCAGGAAGCCCAAAGGTAAACCTGGATAGGCATTCAGGGTTTTCCATTCCTTCTGGTTCCATTCCATTCGATTCTATTCTTTGCCACCATATTTTTGCATTATTTCAATTCTTTCTTGAATCTAAGAATAAAAATGAAGCTTTTCCAAGATTTTCATATTTACAACTCTGAACATTTTTGGTAACAGAAAAAATATAGATTAAATATATTTATATTATTTTTCTCTTGTTGAGCTGCTTCTTGATATGAGAGTGTAAACAATGACCACTGTGATGCACCAGAAAATCATATCCCTTCTGATCCTGGAATGAAAATGTGTTAGAGTCAGTGTAGAATCTGTTTAGATGAGGAGGCTTTGAGTTCATTAACAAAAGGTCTATTCCAAACCAGTTTTGTGCCTCATGAAGATCACAGAGTAGGAGATCCTACAAAGGATGCATCTTAGAATCTTCTAGATTATTTACCTAGATCTCTCTCACATCTTTTGGGATTAATGCAGTTGATCTGGCCTGGGACATGATCACTAAAAACTTTTCCTGAGTTTATTAAGTTTCCACTTCTGCTGTGATACATTTTTGAAATCGTAGAGGATTGAAATAAAATAAATTTATCTAGCACACAACACTCCAGAAGGGAAGGAAGAAGCCAGTGCCTACAGTTCAGAACCAATCTGATCTACATGAGAAGACCATGATTAAAAGAAAAACCTACAAATTACTTATACTTGTGTCTGAAATTCAAAGTCTGATCAAGACTTTTTTTGGATTTAAGAGTAAAATGGCAGAGGATCAGAAGACTTATCATCTCCTGTAGGAACTCTTCCTTTGCCTTTTTTCTCTTCCTAGGGGTATCTGTTCACCTTGGTTTATCATCTCTTATTCATTTTCTAAAGCAGAATATAAATCATGCCAAATATTCCTTTAGAACTGTGTTTCATAGTCACTCTTCCACTCTTTTCACTGTGTGTGTGTGTGTGTGTGTAACACACTCTTCCTATTTTAAAGACTTTAATTAATCCAGACTGACTTTAATTAGTCAGATAACCTAGCTAGAATATTTTGCTAATTTGACACTCCATGATGATTTTTCAACCCATCCATGTTTTCCAGTTACCTTGCTTTTTTACTTTTTATAATTAGGAATCCTTTTTAAAAAAAATATTTATTTATTACTTCAAGTTACATCTCCATCACTGTCCCTTCCCTCCACCCTTCCTGGTCCCACCCTCTCACCTTCTCCCCATTCTCCCACCTATCCTTCTCCTCTAGTGTGGGGTGCCCCTACATACCAGCCCACCTCAGTCCAGCAGACATATGAGGGCTAAGCGATTCCTCTTGCACTGGGGCCTTTAATTATCCTTCTGTTACTCAGAGCTACCATCAACTTCCTACATCATCAATTAAAGTTTAGCTTTCAAACCCCTCTCAGTGTATCAAAAATGTTGTAAGAGTGTAGTAGTGTGTGTATGTGTGTGGTGTGTGTGTTTCTTTTCTTCTACAATTGTTCTGCATAAAAGACATAAGAAGTAAGTTTGACTTCCTTTATAAAGCATCCTACAATTTGTGTGGACACTGCAGTGGTGTAGGCAGTGACTTTGAAGGTAAGGTACGTAAATTTCAAAAATTATATGATTGGGACTGCAGTTAGCCCAAGTGTACACAGGGACAGAACCTCAGAGCAAGATAACTCTACCCCAGTGGGAGCCTTGGTATCATGTAAATATGCCTCTTAGTAAAACCACTGGAAATATCATGCCAGCTCACTCTTTTTTCTTCCACTATTGTTGCTTAGTAGTGTTCTTCTCTGTTTCTTTTTTCAATAACTACACATTTTGATAGAATGTCAGTTTGAATAATCCAACCACCTAGTTACTTAATTTAATGTCAATATCATTCCAAAAGAAGTTGTCCACTGCCCATTTTAAAAATACATCTGTGATAATTCGAAGTCCTCAGAACAATCATTTCATTTGGTATGGGAATGATGAAGGGAGCAGGAAGGGAGGAGAACTCAGATGTCAAAGAAAGTTGATCCCATTTGAAACTGAAAAGCTTCTGCAAGGCAAAAGACACTGTCATTCAAACAAAATGGCAGCCTACAGATTGGGAAAAAAATCTTCACCAACCCCACACCTGACAGAGGGCTAATATCCAAAATCTACAAAGAACTCAAGAAATAAAATGCCAAGAAACCAAATAATCCAATCAAAAAATGGGGAACAGAGCTAAACAGAGAATTCACAAAGGAGGAATTCCTAAAGGCTGAGAGACACTTGAAGAAATGTTCAGCATCCTTAACCATCAGAGAAATGCAACTCAAGACGACTCTAAGATTCCATCTCACACCTGTCAGAATGGCTAAGATCAAAAGCTCAAATGGCAACACATGCTGGCGAGGGTGTGGAGAAAGGGGAACACTCCTCTATTGCTGGTGGGAGTGCAGGTTTGTGCAACCACTGTGGAGGTCAGTCTGGCGATATCTTAGAAAACTTGGAATAGCTTTGCCTCAGGACCCAGCCATACCACTTCTGGGTATACATCCAAATGACTCCTCACTGAATCACAAGGAAACTTCCTCATCTATGTTCATAGCAGCCTTATTTGTAATAGCTAGAAACTGGAAACAACCCAGATGTCCCTCAACCAAAGAATGGATTAAAAAACTGTGGTACATATACACAATGAATACTACTCAGCTATCAAAAATAAGGAAATCATGCAATTTGCAGCCAAATGGATGGAACTAGAGAAGCTCATCCTGAGTGAGCTAACCCAGCCCCAGAAGGATGCACATGGCATCTATTCACTTATAGTCAGATTTTAGCTATATAGTGTAGGATATCTATACTATAACCAACACACCAAAAGGAACATGGACATAGACTTTTTCTTTTTCTCCTTGTCAATGAGACACTTTTCCCTAGGGGTGCTGCCTTGTAGGCCCCCAGTGTATGAGGAGGCTCTTGGCCCTCATATGACTGCTTAACTGGGGCAGGGGACCATTAGGTAGGGACATTCCACTCCAGAATAGTGGGATGGAAGGGTTAGGGGGTAGAGCGGGACTGGGAGGGGTGGAAAGAGGACAGTATGATGGAGATGTAACCTGAAGCAATAAATAAATAAATTTAAAAAAGAAAGTTGATCGATGTGCCATACTACAGAGTAGAGATGGAGATACAAAAGACCCACTGGTGTATTAAAACTCTTAATAACTGCAAAATGCTGTTCAATAGGAATATGCTGTGCCTTTTTAAATGATCTCTTTATTTTCAAAAGTAACTTCTAAAAGATCATTTGAAGAAAAATAGAAAAACTTCTGAGAGTTCTTTTTCTTGCTGCTGACAAGTTTATTTGTGACTATTGATAGGAAAGTAATTTAAAATTCAGACAAAAGCCTGGATAATGATTATTATGTAGTATTACTTGTTTTCTTTATAAAAATTGATATAAACATGTCCTCTCCTCAAAAAATAGCTATTCTTATTTGAGTATGGATGCCTGTTCTCCAAGGAAGCATGCTTTATCAATTATTCCTTCAACATTGAAGACAAGTCATCCCTAGGTCTGAAGAGGAGCAGCATGGACAATCCTATTTCGGAAAGGCAGTCTGTATCTGTAATTTTTGTCATATTAGTCATAATGAAATATTTATAAGCCAGGAGGCATGGCAAAGAATACAACTGAGTTAACAAATGGCATTTATTAACTGTACACCAAGTTTCAGAAACTTCAACTCTCCTGGGGGAAAATGTTTCTCATTTTCCTACAGAGCTTACAGAAAAGCTCAGAATCTACTATGCTCAAGTTTTAACAACATCAGCTCGATAACTCTGTTTATTGATTACATTCTGTTCTCAGACTTTGTTTGATATTCCTCATAACAATTTTGTGAAATAAGTCTATTTATCCTACTGAAGAGCTGTGGAACTCAGAAACAATGAAAACCATTTATCACACCACATTGAGCAATAATGACTATTAACACTGCCTTCATTTTGTTTGTTTGTTTCTGTTATTAGTTAACATAAAAAGTAAAAGGTTTTTTTGTGACATTTTTCCCAAGGAGAGGGAAAGGTTTATTTCACTTACATTTCAAAGTCCCGGATAATCATTGAGAGAAGCCAGGGCAGGAATTCATGCACGTACATGAATCAGAAACCATGGAGGGACTCAGAATTCCAGGTTCCTTCTTTTTCACACTTTTCTCCACCCTCCTGCCCCTACCACTTTGACCCTCCAACCTCTGTTATCATATTTATACTTTTATGTCACATATATCCTACCACTTTGTCTTTTCATCCTTAATATCTCATTTCCTACTCTCAAGGTTTGTTTTAAATTTTCAAGACTAATGATTATAATTAATAATTTCACATATGTAGTTCTTCTTGTGTTGTTCTTGACCCCTCCAACTGAAGAGGGTTTTCTTTATTGTCATTAATCACTTCAATGATTAAAAATGCTTTTGTACACCCCCCAAAATAATAATTTCATATATGATTTTAGTTTCTCCATTTATACTTAAATACACACACACACACACACACACACACACACATACACACACACACATTTGGTTCCCCCTTATTTAAAAAATAAGTTAGTTTGTTGCAAGACTACATTCTAATTTAAAAGTTTAAAAACTTTTCTCTCTATATATCTAATAGTCAGTTGTATGTATTCCTTCCTGAGTTCCATGACATGTTGATAAACTTAAGTTGTTCCTGGATGGCAGAATTTCTGTTATAGAAAAGAAAAAAATACTAAAAAAATCATGGGGTTTTTGGAATTTTATAAGCATAGCTCATCAAAATTGCATCTATCCATACTACCTTTACAAATGATGATTAGGCTCCCATAGGTTTCACTTTTTGTGCATTATATGATATCCATATATGTTATCACATACTTGTAATAGAATTTTTAATTTTTAATTTTGTGTGATAGAAACCAATATTCTGGGAAGGATTCCTTAGTGGTAAATAATGTGGCTTGGATTTTCCTGGCCAAAAGAGTCAGACAAACTGCAGCTAAGAAAATATGGAGGTCAGGTAGGGGGGCATAGGACCTTAGCCCCAGCACTGGTGAGTCAGAAGTAGGCAGATCTCTGAGTTCCAGGTCAGCCTGCTCTATAGAATGAGTCCAGGTCAGCCAGGAATCGGTTACACAGAGAAATCCTGTCTCAATAAAAACAACAACACAAAAATATGGGATTTTTCAGAAGAATGAAGTGAATACCTCATTCTGATTTAGATGGATTTCATATTATTCTACTCCAAAGAAAAGAGAACTTAATGAGCTGAAATGATTCAGTACATTTTAGGATTTTGAACTATGCAAAGACTTAAAAAATAGAACAAAAGTGTCAAATATATTACTTAAATTTTGAGAAACTTTCCATTATATTTCAAAAGTTGTTTTTATTTTTGTGTCTAAACTCCTATAATTGACATTTCACAGACTTTGTATATTGTGAGTATATACATATAAATGTTATATAAATGTGCTAATCTTATTCGAATTCTTTAGATGAGGTGCATGTTACTTATGCATGATTTACAATGTCAAGGTTTTGCAGGTTGGGAAGATTTTGCCTTTCATTTTATCAGAGTCATGATAAAAATCAGATACCCCTTAAGAGGCACAGATAAATCAAGTACTATGTTATCATGTATGTCTTTGATTATTTGAAAATTATGCTTGATAAATATTTGTATAACCTCAACTCTGTTAGGCTCTAAATTTGTATTTGTTAAGAAGAAAACTTAAAAATAAAAAAGAATGAGGTAATTTTTAAAAAATTAAAAAAAAATTTTTTCAAGATACATCTAGATCAAAGTACTTACCCTCCTCCCCACCAGGTCCCACCCTCCCTCCCTCACTCTTCCCCATCTCTGTCCTCTCTTCCTTGGATGAGGGGAGCCCCCACATATCAAACCCCTTAGTTCATCAGTCACATGAGGGCTAAGAGCTTCCTTTTGTACTGGGGCTTGATATGGCAGTAAAATTTTTAATATTTCAACATAAAGTATAAATAAACTTACATATAAAATGATGTATTTGATAGGCAAAATCTTTCCTTTCATTGTTTCAGTTGGTCATATTAGGAAATTCTCTCGCTTCAAAAAATATTATTATTTTTTGTTTCAACATTTGAGTTCATATTTAGAATACATGTGAGCTATAACAGGACACAAGGAAATAAGTGCCACTTGCAATTTCTGGTTCCATATCAGGTTTCACCAGTGGACTATGGGAGGGAAGCTATATGAGATGGTTTTGGCATCATGCCTTTTAGGTTTTCTGCACAGCACGTGGGTGTTTATTTCACACTTGCATATGTCTCTGTTCAGATGTGTGGATGCACTCAGGTGTGGAGGCATGTACATACACATGCATGTGGAGTTCAGGGACTGATGGCAGCTACCTACTTCAGTCATTTTCCACTTTGCGGGGTCAAAGTCTCACTGAATTCAGAGCCCTGAGAAAGAGCTGTCAAGCTAGCCATTTTCCACTAAGGATCCCCTATCTCTGCCTTCTGAACATTCTGGAATCACAGATGTGCTGCCCACCTTGTGCAGAAAGGTCTTTATCATCTGACCCACCTTCCTAGCACTGGTTTTACTTCTTTCCCTGAAAGGTGCATTAGGAGAGCTTATCAGAATGTCATGGTTCTTAATGTTGATCAGAGCTACTTGATAAGCGATATTAAACTTCTCTCACCTTTATATTTCAACCTAAAAGAAACTCTTCATTCTCCTTTATATTGTTTTATTCCGAGATGTTAAATTTTAACTGACACTTCATTCACACACATCAAGATAATGATATCTGAGAATCATCTGTTGTCCTGTTTGAGTCTGTGGGCCTTTTCTAGACTGCAACAAATATGTTTCAAAATACAAACTTCATTTTTGCTTTTCTTTCCATTTTCTGCTTTTGTACAAGAATCCATAGCTATAATTCAAACACAGAATTGACTTAGCTCCCCTCCTCTGTGTCACCACAGGTCGACATTTCCAGATGTCATTCCCAACATGATCTTTTGTGTATGTTTTGGTTGTTCATGTGTATTTATTGCTATGCTCTTTGCCAGGTTTCTATATCCAACTTAAGTCAATTTTACTTTAAAACTTTGCAGTTAGTTCTTTTATGCTTATTATCATTATGCTATTTGTCAATTTTGGTGTTGAACTCACTGACCCAAGTGATTTTTAGAATATGAACAACAATGGTTATATGCTGTTGTTTTCACAGATTATTCATTCTAGAACAGCTCCACAGTTGTCTTGGAGGAGCTTTATGAATGTGCCTCTCCTCAGAGGAGTACTTCTGACAAGAACACAGGCGGCTGCACCAAGTGGAGATGGACTGATCTTCTCACATGCTCAGTGATGTCTCAGAGCCTCCAAGGTGCATTCTCTACTTGTGTATGTCCCATGTGTCTATTGTATTGCTGGTATTTTAAAGATAGAAAAGTAGAGGGGAAAAGAAACAGAAATAGAGAAATGAGAAACAGAATTCATGTTGAAGTCCCAAGTCCTGCTTTCCATGTCGTTATGCAAGTAGTCCTGTTTAATATGAAGAGTAGTTTATTAAATGAAAGGTAAGGCAACATTATCAGTTGAGAAGAAAAATTAGAGCTCCAGAGCCTGTACACTGATTCAGCTGTTATCTAGCTGCAGTTAGATCTGTTTTAGGATTGTGTAAGTTTGAGACTAAGAATAAGCCATCTCAAACTCACTTTAAAAATGTAAAAAGGAGATTAATCATTGACAATGAAAGTAGACAGATGTAAACCCAGTTTCAATCACCAAAACATTTAAAAGTTCGAACCTTCACAAATATCTCACTCTATCTCTTATTTTCCCTCTTCTCACAGGCAGCTGAACTCTCTGTCTCTGGTTGAAAGGTGGTAAGCCCACAGTCTTGGGAATGCCTTGCTGCCAATGAAGATTCAGAGTTACAAATGATAATGTTTCCTTTCCACTAAAAATCCACATTCGTTATGATGGGTATGGCTCAAGTCATATGTGTACTCTGATATTTGTCTAGCTTACATAATACACCTATCTTGACGTTGTTCTGATTTAGAGTATATGAAATGTTGCATACCATGATTAAAGAATGGGCTTCTCCCCAAAAGAAATATCCATAAATGTCCACTCAAACTAACAGGTACATAGCTTCTTTGTGTTAAAGAAGAAGATTAACAAATCTGCTTAATCTTTAAATGAGATATGAAACTCAGAAAAACAAATGCATGACAAGCAATGCCCAACTGTAATTACTTTCATCTCCTGATCAAATATTGAGAGAAACAGCTATTTATCCAATGTTGTGAGAAACAGTCTTTTGAACAGATCTAGAAAACAGAACATTAACTTATGATAATTTAATTCAGTTAGATAATAATACCATACTGTACTTTCACAGGACATGCATGTGTATTTGTAAGGTGGTGGGATAAGGCCATGTTGAAGTGACAAACTCTGAGATCCTGTCAGCATAATATATGAGAAGCACATTTATTGTTACTATCATGCTGATGTACATTGAGTCGTTATTTTATCCCCAACTTTAGTTCAGTACCCTAGCTGTCTGCAGCTTATGACTCATTTTCATTGACTTTCAATCCAGAAGTAGCAAAAATAATGGCAGGACCTAGTGACACTGAATGAATTTGTCATGGAATATGTGTAAAATGTGATGAACAGCTTATGCTCACATTTTGTCTTCTGGAAATCATGTATATGTGTCAGCTACAAAGATTCATAGGGAATTAGATTCTGTGTGTCCAAAATCAGTTGTTATGTCATAATCCACACCCATTATGTACACCAAATATTTCCTTACATGTAGGGGACACCGTCTCTTCACAAGGATGACAACCCCAGTTCTATTCAAATCCTGGGTAGTGATGTTCCACATTCTCCACGTACTATGAATTCTATAGCATGAGGAATAGCCACAAATGAGAAAAAAATGGAGTCATTGCTCCATTCTCATATATTTTAATATGTGATGGCAAGGTATACCTGAGTACCTGAAATAACTGTTTCCATTCACAAACAGGGTAATAAATGAAATCAGAGATCATTCTTCCATGCAAATTAATGTGGCTTGCCACCAGTAGTAAGATGTAGGAGGGGTGATAATAAAGAGTGTTTAAGCACCAAACAGTTCCAGCCATATGGTTTTCAATATGGTCCCATCAACTATACAGGGACATCTGACATAATAAAATTTATCAAATTTATGATAACCACAGAAAGAAATTATTCCTAGCCAGAATTGTCTCTCCCTGTTTGTGTTTCATTACCCTTTCTCAGCTCTCTGTGAAAGTAAGTGTTTCCATGAGCAGGCACAGTTCCTCTTCTGATCTGTTCTCTGAGATACTGAGTTTTGCTACATCTTCATCACTCAAAAATATCTTATTTCTTACTATGTAGACTGGAAATCTGAACTCTGAGAGACTACACATTTCCAGACTCTATGCTTCCAAGTTCTACACTCTTTCCTGTGTTAATTTATTCTAGAAATATTTTTTCTAATGTAGACAGGAAAATCAAACAAAACCAACCCAGTTAGCATATAGAAAATAAGGTACTAATCTACCAGTTTCAAATTCTTAACTTTTTTTCCCTTTATGCGGTATCTGTACAGTATATACTGGTTTGGGTCAACAGTTTACTCAGTTTTACCTCTGAACATTTATTAACAGTGATCAGCTAATGCTATTGTTTTTCTATTATTTCTGCTTATTTTCAAGATTTACATTTTTCATAATAAATTTTCTGGTGGGCAGATGATCTATGATGGATTCATAGTACACTATATTCTTTCCATATTTTTTTAGCGTGAACCCAATCTGCAATATATGTCTATATCTTTGAAGTCATAAGCATCTAGACTTGTAAGCATATAACCAATCTTCTAGATCACAAGAATGATCCTTCTCAAGACCCTAATTGAGCTAACATCATAAAATCATGATGTACTAATTAAGAATTCTTAAAAATGCGGCTGGGTGTGGTGGTGCATGCCTTTAATCCCTGCACTTGGGAGGCAGAGCCAGGCAGATCTCTGTGAGTTCAAGGCCAGCCTGGTTTACAAAGTGAGTCCAGGACAGTCAAGGATGCACAGAGAAATCCTGTCTCAAAAAAAAAACCTAAAAAAAAGAATTCTAACTGATTATACACACACACACACACACACACACACACACACACACACACACACACACAC
>CAJQZJ010033908.1:0-10258 GCA_907164525.1 Lophiomys imhausi
TGTGTGTGTGTGTGTGTGTGTGTGTGTGTGTGTGTGTGTGTGTGTGTTGGGGGATGGTTGAAGCATATGTGTGGTCAGATAGCAGCTTGGAAGAAGCCAGGCCTATCCTACAATGTGAGTCTGTGAGTCCTGGGGGTTGAACTCATTGGGATCATTCAAGTTTGGTAGCAAGTGTCTTTACCCACTGACCTATCTTGCCAGCCCACATTTGGTGTTGGAAAAGTTCAATCCTTTTCGTCATTTATCAGTGAAAGAAGTTAGAAGTTAACTTCCCTTTCCAACATCAAATAGCCAGCAGGGTGCCTTGAAAGGTAGCCACCCAGAACCTCTTGGGAAAGAGGAGGGGCAGAATGGGAGCCATTACTTTAAAGAGTGTCACACAGTGGGTCTGCTCATAGGTGGATAGAAAAGGCACAGTCAGATGGAATGCATTATTAAATGACAGCACCGACCAGAAGTTCTTTTACCCTGGAGGTTCCTGGGCATTGGAGCTTGCTTATGGTAGAATACACATGCTGGCCTTTCATGGGCCTCAGAACGGTCTCTGTGTGCTCAGCACTATTCTGGCAAGGGCCAGTTTTTGAGGAATCTCTGATATGATGACCCTTCTATGTCTTCTTGACATGCTTCTCAACCAGAGGGCTCACCCCTAAGATCAATCTGAGTCCTCATAAGCCAGAGAACAACTGGACAGTGGCACTCCCCCATTTTTTTTTTTTTACAGTTTTGAATGATCACAAAGAGATCATTGAAATACACCTGTTTGTAGATACTCACCCACTTCAATCCTTATGGCTCTCTTGTCCTAGAGTATCAAGAAATGCAAGATTCGCAGGGTGTGGTGGTGCAAGCCTCTAATCCCAGCATTCAGGAGGTAGAGGCAGGCAGAGCTCTGTGAGTTCGAGGTCTACCTGGTCTACAGAGCGAGTTCCAGGATAGCCAGAGCTGTTACACAGAGAAACCCTGTCTTGGAAAAAAAAAGTACAGGACTCTATAACTCTGCACCAATCCTTGGCTACATAGATGTCAAAAACAGTCAGCACAAGACCAGCAAGAAGGGCTAGGCAGGTAAAGGTGCTGCTGCTAAGCCTGAGGACTTGAGTTCGAGTCCTGGAACACACAAGATAGAAAGAACTGACTCCAGTAACTCATCCTCTGGCTTCCATATACATGCTATGGCATGCACAGGCACACACAATAAATAAACGAGAAGAAAACAAACAGCGGGCCCTCACATAGAGACTTCTGTGTTGTATTCCATGTCAGGAGACAGTGGTGCCATTGCTCAAAACAACTTGCTTGATGGTCTGTGTCCTGGTCACCTGAAAATAGTCACCCCTTTATTGAATTGTCTAGATCAGATCAGGCTGTTGGCATGTCTCTGAAGTATTTTCTTGGTTGTTTATTTATGTGAGAGGGCCCAGCCCTCTTTGAGAAAAAACACTTCTAGGCAGGCTGGTTTCAGCTGTGTAAGGAAGGTAGCCTGGGGGCAAGCCAAAAAGCATCAGATCTCCACAGTCTCTGCCTCAGTTCTTGCTTTCAGATGCTGCTTTGGATGCCCTTGATTATGGACTATAATCTGTAAACCAAATAAACCACTTACTCCACAAGTTGTTCCTGGTCACAGAAAAACAGAATTGGTACCAGGATTGGAGTGCTGGACCTAACCATGTTTTTGCGATTGTGGAAGATGTTGGAACTTTGAGTAGAAAAACAGTCAAGTGCTCAGAGCTTAATGGGAGATTCTGTGGGATCTTGGGAGATAAGAATATTGAGAGAAATGTAGATGGTAGATGGGCGGCTTGTAAGGTTTCAGAGGGAAGCAAAGCCTCTATTACTGCTGTGCTGTATGTTGGATTAGGAGTGTCTAGAAGGAAGATCTTTGCTTTACTGGGACAGTGGAAGCTGCTCGGCTGGGACTGAAGAATCAGCTGTGATTAATACAGCCCGTCATCACTGAGGTGAAATATTTTGGAAAGTATTTCCTCAGAGTCAGCACACAGAAGCTATGGGGGTGGGCACGGCTTCATCTCAAGCTGGTAGCTGAACTTGGCAATGTGTAAGAGTCTCCCATGTAGTTCTGATTTTGATGGCATGAGAGATGCAAGATTGAGGGGTGTTAGGAGAGGCATCTCAAGCCTGGAACCACGTGACAGTATTGAAGTCCCTAAAGAGAGTTCAGGAGATGCCATTAGTGTAGGTCAGCCTCAGTCACAGTGGAGACCTCGGGATTGAAGGGGTTATGAAAAGAAACTGACACTTGGCATGTGATGTACATTTGGAGTCCTGGCAGAAAGACCAGGAGAAGCCATTGGTAAAGGATAGCCTCAGTTGCAGGGGACATCTTTTTTTTTTTTTTTTTTTTTGGTTTTTCGAGACAGGGTTTCTCTGTTTAACAGCTCTGGCTGTCCTGGACTCGCTTTGTAGACCAGGCTGGCCTCGAACTCGCAAAGATCCGCCTGCCTCTGCCTCCCAAGTGCTGGGATTAAAGGCATGCACCACCACCGCCCGGCAAAACCTTTATTTTATTTATTTATTTTTTAAAGATTTATTTATTATATATACAGTGTTCTGTCTGCAGGTATATCTTCAGGCCATAAGAGGGCACCATATTTCATTATGGATGGTTGTGAGCCACCATGTGGTTGCTGGGAATTGAACTCATGACCTCTGGAAGAGCAGCCAGTGCTCTTAACCGCTGAGCCATCTCTCCAGCCCTAGCAGGGGACATCTTGGAATATTGACAATGCCAGGAGCATGGGATGACCACCAAGGTCAGCAGCATGGATGGGGTGGAGCCAGCCTGAGCCTACAAGATTAACTGCGTATGTTTTGAATGGTGGAGTTGGAGAAGTGGGACTTCCTGAGCTACTTGGAGCTGAGAAATTCATGAATGAGTTCCAGATGCTGGATATTGCATTCTTTACACTGCTGGACTTTAGACTTTGCTGTGTTGGATTATTCCTATTCTTCTATCTGGGGAGAAAGGAAGTATATAACTTGTTTTGTTTTGTTTTTTAATTGTATAGGAGCCCACAGTTGAGAGACTTTAGATTTTTTTTTTTTTTTTTGGTTTTTCGAGACAGGGTTTCTCTGTTTAACAGCTCTGGCTCTCCTGGACTTGCTTTGTAGACCAGGCTGGCCTCGAACTCACAAAGATCCACCTGCCTCTGCCTCCCAAGTGCTGGGATTAAAGGCGTGCGCCACCACCGCCCGGCTGAGACTTTAGATTTTTAAAGAGACATTGGACTTTTAAAATCCTGGAATTTTTGAAGACTATGGAGGTTTTAAAGTTGTACCATGTTTTATATTATGATATTGATGTAAGATCTTGAGGACAAACAAGAAAGGAAAGTTATAGTTTAACAGGTTACATGTTTATGCATTAAACTGACAAGGGGTGGAGTCTTGGCTAGTTTTCTCACCTGGAAATAGGGATCCTCAATTGAGGAATTGTCCAGGTCAGATTGGCCTGTGGACTTGTCTGTGGGGAATTATTTTGGATTGCTAGTTGATGTGGGAGGGCCAGCCTATTGTTGACAGTTCCTCCTCTGGGCAGGTAGGTCTGAGCTATCTAAGAAAGCTAGCTGAGAATCTGGGAGGGAGCTGGCAAGTAAGCAGCACTGCTCTTTGCTCCTTCAAAGTGCTGCCCTGAGTCCCTGCCCAGGCTTCCCTCAGTGATGGACTGCAACCTGCAAGCAGAAGTAAATAAACCCTGTGCTCTTGTAAGTGTTTATCGCAGCAACAGAAAGCAAAGCAGGGCAGTCTGCTTTACTGAAATTGTCTCATCCAATTTATATGTTTCAGATTTGACATTGATTCCAGCTTCTTCACCATAGTATTGACCAGAGGCCTCTCTTTTTCCTTAGTCAGTAACCCAGCCTGTGCTGGGTAGGCTATCCCTTTACATGCTGCCTCCTGCCTCAGACTCCCCAGGTAATGTCATCTTTGTCACCTTTGGAAATGTGTGTCCTGTTACCTGCAGCAACCCCACACTCTATTCCAGAGCTCCCGTACACAAGGAGGGCTCTGAGCAGACCCTTTCCTTACTTACCTATGGCTTCACGCTCAAATCCAAGCACTAACCACACTAGTTTGAAGAGAGAATGTTTTAGGATAGATTGTGTGCCCTTGAAAATGTTTCCTCTTCGCAACGTACCTTTGCAACAGTACCTGTATACCTAACCTCAGTAAAAATGCAAACATGCCCGACAGGATGATGAAGAGAGGTGGATCCTCTGTCAGTGAACCATAGCAGAGTGATCTGGGACCAAAGCACCTGAATGGGAGGGGAGGAGAGAGAGAGCAGCCTTTCTCACGAGGCCAGAGGCATGAAGTGGCTAGCTCAGGCGAGAGATGCTGGCATAGAAGGATCTGGGAAAAGGGTCTTAGGCGCTGTGCCAAGGAGCTGAAGTTTTCTCCTAGAAACCCTAGAGAGCCACTGAAGGTTAGGGGAAGGGATGGGATATATGGTGGGATGTGCTTTAAGAAATGAGAGGAGGGGGACCACTGAGATGGAGGAGTGGTTAAGAGCACTGGCTGCTCTTCTAAAGGACCTGGGTTCAAATCCCAGCACCCACATGGCAGTTCACAGCTGCCTGTAACTGCTAGGCGTGGTGGCACACGTCTTTAATCCCAGCACTCAGGAGGCAGAGGCAGGCAGATCTCTGTGAGTTCAAGGCCATCCTGGTCTACAGAGTGAGTCCAGGACAGTCAAGGATACAGAGAAACCCTGTCTTGTAAAACCTAAAAAAAAAAAAGAAAGAAAGAAAGGAGAGTGGAATTCCAAAGGTCACTACAGTGGGTCTTGGGTAGAACCACCCACTTTTAAAAGCCAAAGAGGGTGATGAGTGGCCTGCCAAGTTGGAACCCTCCGTCCCTTGCTGTCTGCCACATGACACCTTCTTCTGAGACTGAGCACACCTGGGGCCCTACAAATCTCAGGTGCTGCTTCTCAACAATGCTCTAGTAAGCTTTCCCCAGGACTTAAGCTACAAGCATCATAAACCAAGGGGAGTAGCAAATGGTGCTGTGGACCAGGGCTGCCAGACTTGGAAGTGTCTGCAAACCTCTGCACCCCCTGCTCCTCCTGGCAGCTTTCTTACTGTGGGCACAGCACACGTAACCCTAGCTAACCTGGCCTGGGACCCTTCTGTGTGACAGCCACTGGTCTAGTGACTTTACAGATGACCTGATCATATCAGGCCACAGCATAGTCTACTTTATTCACTTTCTTCCCATGTTTGCGTGAACAGAGACCAAGACTCAGGCAAGTTGGCTAACAAGCTCACGGCTATTCAGCTCTGACTGTGGGGCTTGGCAGCAGCAGACCCCCACCTGTTTTCATTCATTTTGAGTGATATCTTAATTTGAAGCAATTGGTAGTTGCTAGACAAATCTGAAGCTGTACAGAACAGGGAAGCACAACAGTTAAGTTCCCTGCCTTGCCTTGCTTCGTTCAGAAGCAGTTAGCTCATCATCCCACACATCCTGCAAGTCCTTCAGAATGAACTGTTGTTGTCCTTGAGAAGTGTGGGTGCAGCAGCTCCTGGATTGGTTAATTTCTTGCCAAGTTATTTAACTGATAATCAACTCACTAGGTGTAAGCTTTAGTTCATCCATTCATTAACCCATTTCAGCAAACATTCTCTTAGCCCTCACTTGGTTTAGTTTCCTGCATACAGTAGATACATCTCGCCTCCACCTACTGCCATCTGACTTTAAACCACATGTTTCCAACCAGCTTGAGTGCTTTAGGTCAGTTTGGGATATCGATTATGAAAAGGCAAAGGACAGCTCACTTCAGTGACTTCAGATTCATGAATGGTTAATTTTGATTGTCAACTGTGGGGAATTTCTGCTGCTAAGGTTGAAGTCTGACATCACCAGAAAGCAACTGAGCTTCGTACCAAATGATGGACTCCCCTTTTTTCAGTGGAATTCCTTCCTCCACCTGATCTGGGGAGATCCCAGATCCTCTATAGTAGTGGCATGTAGCCCTCAGGGAAGTTACAGGCTCAACCCTTTCCTGATAAGAAACCTGCCCAGGGAATACCTGGGGATTTCTGAAAATACTTCTCCATGCTAATGGTGCCTTGGCTTTCAGCCAATAACATTCATCTATGCCTCTAGCCCTACCTGGAGTTCCTCTATCCCCACTGCCCATGGGATAATGGTACTACATTTCCTTTCTTCTGATAGGACCATACTCAGCAAATCAAATACAATCACCTCCAAAGCCCCTCCCACTGCCCAAAGGTTTACAATGCCCCTGATTCACAAAACAAAACAAAACCATTCTTTCTCCATTCCTTCACCATGACCACTTGAGCCTTGGCTGTTTCTTTTGGGCTTGGGGAGGAAGTGCTCTTCCTTCCATGAAGAGTTCACTGCTGACTGGCTAGCCAGGCTTGCACTGGGCACCAGTTCCCGCCTCACTGCCGCCACAGCTGCTCATTCCGTTTCTCCCATGCTTGTCCATAGTGCTCATCTGTTGCAGCAGCCCGTTGGTGGATGCCCTTGAAACAGCCCTCCAAAGCTACTTACTTGGCTCAGTCCAAGGGCTTCAAGAGCTCCCTGAAACTGCCTGGCCCAGCACCAGCGGTTTAGCTAAAAAGAGCTGGTAGCCTTCTGCCACATCCATGAGAGAGTCAGGACTACCCTAACTCTCTTCTGGCTTGCTTATTAAGAGTTGTAACACTTGGGCATTGGAGAAAATCTTTTCTTCCTCCTTTCTGGGATATTCTCTGGCACAGATTCTGACCTGTGTTTCACCCTTTTCTGCCCAGACTGAGCTCGGAAATTCTAGTGGAGAAGCACGCACAAGCCTTGAGCTACCCAGAAACCACAGCTTGGCAGTCAACTTGATTGGCTTAAGAAACACCTAGCAGGCATTCTAACCTGTGGACCTTGTGCCACACTGTTGTCTACAAAGTCCACGCTTGCGTATCTAATTACAGGGGGAAAAATAGCCAGGCACGGTGGTGCAAACCTTTATCCCAGTCTGTCACACGAATGCTTTGGTAGGAACCCACTTTTTGTTGGTACACAATATATAGTTGTGACACTGGAAGAGCCCTTGCAGGGTGGGTTCTCACCTCTGCCTTCATGCAGGGGCTGATCCATACAAGGACACAGAACTCCCACTCAGGGTCACAGGCTGGCAGGATGGGAATCAGTCTGTATATAGTAGATCTGTATGCAGGGACATGTGGGTCCCTATACTTCTCTACTTGATGTCCCTGGTGTGGTCAGCCTATCTCTAGCTGGGTTGGCGTTTTACCCAGGGCATCTATATTCCTCTTCCTATTCCTTATGTGCGTATGTATCTGTCCTTACAAAAGTTATGTATCAGCACTCTTTAGATTTCTGATCAAATTGTGGGCATTTGAAGATAACTGGACAGGCATATGTGAAAACTTGGGAAGGCCTACATAGCTTACACAGGAAACAGGCTGAAGGAATTGTCAGGAAGGAGCTATTAGAGTTCTGTCAGAAGCTTTCAAATTTTATATTCTTTTTTTTTTTTTTTTTTTTTTGGTTTTTCGAGACAGGGTTTCTCTGTTTAACAGCTCTGGCTGTCCTGGACTCGCTTTGTAGACCAGGCTGGCCTCGAACTCACAAAGATCCGCCTGCCTCTGCCTCCCAAGTGCTGGGATTAAAGGCGTGCGCCACCACCGCCCGGCTCAAATTTTATATTCTTAGTGTGTCAAAAATTTTACATGATATTCTCTATGCCAGAAAAAATGCTCAAGTAATTAAGTCCAAATAGTTTAATGATATTTTTTGCCCCTAAAAAGTAGTTGTTTTAAAAATTAATACACAAGAGTTGAGCATTATGGGATACTCATGCAATCCTAGCACTCAGGTGGTAGAAGGAGGTGAATGAGGAGTTCAAGGTCATCTTGCCTACAAAATGATTTTGAATACAGCCTGGGCTACATGGCATCCTGCCTCAAGCAAAACAGATGAGACATTCAAAACTCATTGTACTGAGTAGCTTACTGTCAACTTGATGTAACCTAGAGTCATCAGGGAACAGGGAACCATAGTTGAGGAATTTCCTAAATCAGATTAACCTGTGGCCATATCTGTAGGAGGCTGTCTTGACTGATAATTGACATGTGAGCCCATGGTGGGCGGTCTCATTCCTATGATTGACATGCTAGTCCATGGTGGGCGGTCTCATTCCTGGGCAGGTGGTCTTGGACTGAGCATGCCAGCAAGTAAGCTACTACTCAGCCTTCCTCCTCAATTCCTGCCTCTACTTCTGCCTTGAGTACCTGCCCTGACTTCCCTCAGTGACGGCTTACGACCTGGAATTGTAAACCAAATAAAACCTTCTTGCTTTTAGTCATGGTTCTTATCATAGCAATAGAAAAATAAGAACAAACAGAAAGAAGAAATTCTACTTAGTTCTTTAAAGACTGAAACATACTAATAAGATGTCTGTCCTGCAGTGGATACACAGCTGCTTATCCTCCAACACTGTTGCCTTGGTATTTGGTTTCATGTAGAATTGCAGGTGTTCTCTGATTTTTTAGAGAAGCAACTGTCAAAGAAGATACTGTGTAAATTTAATGTCATTGGCAGAAAAAGAGTGAACCCTATGTTGAATTGTGAATTCTCAGGCAAGTTGTGATATCAGACAGAATTTAAAGACTGCTATATTTCTGTTTAGATTTTAACTATCATGTGCCCACTGTGTTGCTATGAGGTGTCTTGGCACATAGTGTGTGAAACAAGGGGACCTAGATAGTGACGTTCACCCTAGATACTGTACCTAGTGTTACCATGAATATGTTTCTGCCTCAGTTTGACCTGGTGTGTGATCGGAAGGACTTGAAGAGGACCTCCCAGTCGGTGTTCATGGCTGGACTCCTTGTCGGGGCCCTCGTCTTTGGGCCCATCTGTGACTGGTATGTGTTGCTAATCCAGCATGTTTTTAGGCTCCTGGTGCTGCCTCAGTGATGCCCCTGGAGCCTTACTAGTGTTGGTCATCAAGATAAGTCCTCATGCCTACCTTCAAATGGGACCCTACCTCCTCACTCTGACTGAGAGCCCAGGAAGGCTTGCCTGGGTCTCCCTTGATTCAGTCCTGGGAAGGCCTTTTCATTTCACAGCCTGTCCCCCTGTTACCTCAGGATTGGCCGCAGACCCTCCCTCCTGCTGCAGCTGCTTCTGTCAGGAATCACAGGCATGGCCACAGCCTTTGTGCCCAGCTTTGAGCTCTACATGACCCTACGTTTTGCCTTGGCTACTGCTGTGTCTGGATATTTACTAAGCACCAATGTTCTGCGTGAGTATCTGGGCCCAGAAGCATTCTTCCTCAGAGTCAAGAGTCCTGAAATTGCCTGTAGGGATGGTGTCAGTCAACTGCACCTAAAACGGCCCTAGGAAAACTCTGTCCTTGGCTAAGTCACAGCTCCAAGAGTCTGGCATTTGGGAACACCAGAAGCAGAGTGAGGAAATTCCGGCCCAGCCTCAGCCTGTGTTTTCACAGTTTCAGAGTGGGTGGGGCCGTCCTGGAGGACACAAGCCATGGTTTTGGCCCATAGCAATGTAGGTGTTGGGCTGATGGTGTTAGCAGGCCTGGCCTACGGTGTCCGCAGCTGGAGACTCCTGCAGATAATAGGCACCACACCGGTCTTCCTGCTCTTCTTCTACTTCTGGTAAGGAGATGTGTGCCCTGCCATGAGAGGCCACCCTAGCTGTGAGTGCTATGTGTGGGTGCAGTGTGCAGAGGGGAGCCTGGGGGCTTGGGTGGGAAGCTCAGCATGCGCTGGGATTCTGGGTGTCTGCACGGAGCTCAAGGCCCCAGCATCACAGGCATGTGTGGTCAACAGGGTTCTACCAGAATCTCCACGGTGGCTCCTCTCCCAAGGAAGGACAGAGGAGGCCAAACAACTGGTCCAGAAGGCAGCCTCGGTGAACAGGCGGCCACTTCCTCCAGAGCTCCTGACCCAGGTACATGTAAGCGGACACAGGCCCACCCCTGCCTCAAGCCAGTCTCCACGCCTGTGTCCCGGCCCCTCACTCTGCCCTTCTTCTAGCTGGTCCCTGAGAAGACAGGCCCCGTGGGGAATGCCTTGGATCTTTTCAGAAACCCTCATCTCAGGAAGGTGACTCTGATTCTCATTGCTGTCTGGTAAGTGCCCAGGGCCTTGTCCCTCCGTGACAGGGACTTGTGCTCTGCTGTGTGTCATTGGAGGGGTGGACAGAGGCTCTGTGACTGTGATGGTCTCTTCCTAGGTGGGCC
>CAJQZJ010033916.1:0-26995 GCA_907164525.1 Lophiomys imhausi
ATTTTGGGGTGAAAAGGTTCATTATTAGTGTCGTAGTTTCTTCTTCTATTATTGTCATAAAATATACTTTAAAAAGCAACTTAAGAGAAAAGGGTTTATTCATAGTTTAAGATAAGGTCAATCACGGCTTGGAAACCAAGATAGCAGGAGCCTCAAGTGTCTGGTCACAATGCATCTGTAGCCACAAGAAAACAATGGAGTTCTCTTTCTCTCCTTACACAGTCAAGGATCCTAGGTAGGGAAAAAGGAAACCCCTAGTGGCAGATCTTTCTACTTCAATGAATGTAATAGATAAAGTCGCACAGGCAAGTGCACAGAAATGCTAATGACTTTGTATGTTGGTTTTATATCTAGCAATTTTACTTGATTTGCATGTTACTTTTAATAGGGATTTATTTGGCTGATTCTTTTGCCTTTTCTATATGTAAGACCATGGCATCTATAAACTGAATAAGTTTATTGTTCCTTTGACAGATTGGATGCTTTTTCTGTTTTTTTTTCTATAATTGTTCTATCTAGGACTTCTAATACTGTATTGAACCAGAATGATGAGGATGAGCATTCTTGCTGTGCTCACATCTTTGAGAAAACTTCTAATTAAAAATTTTAATAAATGACATTTATCATTTATGGCTATAGTATGATATGACATAATTCTTCTGTACCAAGTTTATTAAATTTTTCTATCATAGAGAGGCATTTTTCTTTCAAATGCTTTTTCTGTGTCTTTTGAGTTCATTGTGTGCTTTTGGTCCTTCATCCTGTTATCAATGTGGTATCTAACGGTTGTAGATTTATGTATTGCGGAAACATCCTGGATCCTTGTGTTACTTTCACTTGATTACAGTGAATGACCCAACCAATGTACGCTTGAATGTTGTTTACTGCCAACAACATCCATGTTTAACTTTAAGATATAAACTTAAGGAGTTTATATCTACACTCATCAGGGATATGCTCCCGTGGTTTTATTTTCTGATAGTTGACTTTGTCTGGTTTTTGATTTAGGAGTAATACCAGACTCGTAAGTTTAGTCTGGAAAGATTGTCCCCTCTTTAGTCTACCATAGTCTAAATCCAATCCCTGTCATTTTCCCCTCTGGATTACTGCCAGGCCTCATGTATTGATCCCCCCCCCCCACTTTTTTTCTTTGCATTTTTGTCAAAATGACCTCAAAATGAAATTTTAATCACACTATACTTCTGCCTGGGAACATTGCAAGTCTGCTTGGGCCACATGCGCAAGACCTAATGAATAGCCGACATGACACACACTGTGCCTAGTCCATTAGCTCCATTGTTCTCCAGGCAGGCCCTTGCTTTAGTTGTTCCCTGTGACTCTGATCCTCTTGCTGTTCCATCCTTCCAAGAGGTGTCCTCTGACTCTCTCTCAGGCTTCTTGCTACCTGTGACCTTCTGGAGGCCTTCCCTGACATACTGGTCTCACCTCCCCTAGAGCTTACCTAGAAAAGTGTCTACTTCACTTGCAACAGAAGAAAAAAGAACCAAGGCACATATCATTAAAGGAAAAAAGGGCTAAAACTCTAAGAAATTGGCATTTTTTGCAAATACAGAAAACTGAGAACAAAATTTTTAATGTTTATTTATTACTTCAAGTTACATCTCTATCAGAGTACCCTCTTTCCACCCCTCCCTCCCACTCTCTACCCCCTATCCCTTCCACCACACTCCTCTGGAGTGGAGTGTCCCTACATATGTGTATAAAAAGGGGACCTCTAACTGGGTGATTTTCACTTAAAATGCTGGTCATTTGGAAAAATCCACCAATAATATAAAACTTGAGCTCTTGACCACATTGTAATCCAACATATCTGCATGAGAGTTTGTGCTAGATTGATATTTAGAAATGGATAAATGATGTTTCCTTATGCTTGAAAACACAGATTTTGCCTAGGAAATTAAAAGAAAAGTTCTTACCAAACTAATTATAGAAGATAACAAACATTCATAAGGTCAGCTTTGTTATTTTTTTTCACTCTAGTTATATAAACTTTCTGTTAAAAGTAGGATAAACTCTATGAAACAGTTAAAAGCACTCATTTTGGTATTAATGAGATAAACTCAATTGTGTGCTAAAATCATATTTTAGATGTTCTTCAAGATTTCTAATGACCTCGTGCATAGTTACTTATAAAATCTGAGATTTACATTTTGATTGACCCAATTATTTGTATATGTATATATACATAGATAATATGCCACATACTTACATGTTTTCAGGTAAATAAAAAACACATTACATGTCACAATTTTCCTATGTTTTTAGAAAGTGCTGTGTCTAGTAGCCCAAAGTTTTTCAAACTGTGGGTCTCCATCTGTTGATAGATCAAAATATCAACTTGACTTTAATCATAACTTTTTAAAAAATGAATAAAAACAGAAACAATAAAAATACAAAAAACACAGTAAGAGAGGTATTACTTCTTCAGTCATAGGTGGTAGGCATGGGTTGAAAGAGCAGTGAGTAGGACTTAGGGAGGGAATTCAAACACCTGGACTCTGAGGGACTTGGAACTAATGCTGCAAGCTACCTGGAAATGTCAGACCTCCATTAGGCCCATGAGCGAAGATATCCTTACTGACACTGTGGCATTTTTCCACTTGTTTTCTGTTACTGAGTTAGTGTTCTGTGTTAGATCCTCATGGTAGTCTAGCATACCATGTACTATTAGGCAATGCGCTGGCTCATTTTTTGTCACCTTGACATAAACTATAGTCATCTGAGAGGGAAGAGTGTCAACTGAGAAATGGTTTCTGTAAGACTAGGCTATAGGTAAGCTCATAGGGCATTTTCTTAATTAGTGGTTGATGGGGGAGGGCCCAGTCCATTGTGAGTGGGGCCACCATTTGGTTGGAGGTCCTGGGTTCTATAAAAAAGCAGGCTGACAAAACCATGGGGGAACAAGCCAGTAAGCAGCCCCCTCCATGGCCTCTGCATCAGCTCCTGCCTCCAGGACCCTGCCCTGTTTGAGTTCCTGCCCTGACTTCCTTTAGTGATGGACTATGGTGTAGAAATGTTAACCAAATGAACTGTTTCCTGTCCAAGTTCTTTTGTTCATGGTGTTTCATTACAACAGTAGAAACCCTAGCTAAGATGTCTGGTTTTTCTTCTAGTTGCTAGCAGGCATGAATTAAATTTAACACATTTTCAATTTCCATAGCCACTGGGATTACCTACAAATTCCCTGATTGTCCTTATCTTGTTATTGTATCCTTTTCCCCCAAAATATATTACTTCATTTAAGTCATGTTTAATGGTATTCAATGGTCTTCAGTTAGCTCTTACCATAAATTTATTATGCAAATCTTAGAACCTTTCTGAAAATGCTTCTAAATTACTCATGAGATGGCACTATCAATTTACTCTCTCATTTATGAGATATCTGACAAAAGTATAAAAATAACTATATACAGAAAAATTAGAATTTCCCCTTATTTTTATTGATGTTATGAGGGAAAATATACAGATAAAGCTCAATATCCATAGAAATGATTATTTCTGCCCTTTAATCTACATAATTTTTACTTGGTATAATTATATTGAAAATGGCAAGACATTGGAAAATTTAACCTTTCTAACATAAATAATAGGTAAAGAGGAATGGTCTGGGGGGTACACATGAGTCTCCCGGAATGGAAAGTAGAATAGATTTTATGAGTGGACTGGGAGTGAGTGAGGATAAAAAAGGGAGGGGAAAGGGAGATAGGATAGAGGGAGAGAATGTGGAGTGAGACAGCTGGAACTGGGGGGGGGGCATTTGAGGGATGATATGGAAACCTAGTGCTGTGGAAAGTTCCTAAAATATATGATGGCCATCCTAATGAGGTCTCCTAAGGACGGGGGATACGGAGTCTCAACTGCTCATCTCTCATCACCAAAGGAAGCTTCTAGTAGTGGGACTGGGTTGTGTTCAATTGAATTGTTGGTCAAGGAATCCCATGGAAATCTACAAATGACCCAGGCTGATCCCAAGGCAAAGTGTTTCCCTCTGAAAATTGAAAGAAAGTCCCCACTGCTGAGGACTGTACCTACACAACTCACTGAGCATAGAAAAGTCAAGCTCTGGGGTCTTTGGTGTGGGAAGGAACTCTGCAGGCTACAAAAAAAAAGTTGGAAATTTTAACTTTCTCTTCTAACATAGAGAGCAGTCAAAGAGGATGAAAAATTTAGTGTTCTGTAGTACAGCACTTCCTTCATTTCTTCCATCTCAAGAGGTGGTTAAATAAAAAAATTTGCAGTTTTTTTCTTTTGTTTAAATTTGTTAAAACAACTCAAATGGAACTGGAGATTGCTTTGTCATCCTTAAGAATGTCATTTCTTACATGTATCATAGAAGTTTGGAGAGCTTTCTAACCATAAAAGTGATATATGCTTATATTTTTCCTGTGTGTAGGTGTGTGTGTTTTATGAATGTGTGTATGATGTTTTCACACATGTGTGGGTGCACATATATGTATATGAGCAGATGTATGTGAAGGTCTGTGGTCATGTATAGAGTCATTCTCTTCAATTTTTCTACCTTATGCATTGAGGCAGGACATCCGAAGCAAATCCAGAGTTTGTTCATATTGAATGTGTGACCTCTCCCTTTACACTGTCCAAGAGCATGTAGAGAACTACCAAGTTCCATACAAGCCTAAGGGAGGAGTGCTGCTCGCCTTGGGTTGCTGATGGAAAAAGCTGGGACCGCAGTGACACAGGGTTAGGGTCAAGCTCATTTCTTCAGATTTCACTGTCAGACTTAGCAAATAGAAGTCCAAGAGACAGATAGGTTATTCCAGAAATCCAGGGGATGTTATTTTAGTATAAGCATGGATCATATAGTGTGTATTACTAAAATTCCTTGTTGTTCATATGAAATTCCAATTTAGTGGTATGTCCCATGTTTTATGTGGTAGCAGTATTCAGAGGGTGACAAGAATGTCTCGTGCTGTTAGCCGTCTTAGGCTTATTTAAGTTGACGTAAGATTTTTGGAAAATAGTTCAGGCTATAAGAATCTTTATTTGCAGTAAAGTAAGAATAACAGATGGAACTACAGACAGACCTCACCTTCCCTTGCCACTGGCAGAATGGTTAGACATATTTCCTTGTGTAATTCTTCATGAGTCAAAAGTATTAATAGTCCCTGTTGTAGTAGTACAGCAAAATGGTATGGTGTAGATCCAGGATTCTAAGACGTCTTGGTGGGTTTTGTTGTTGTTTTGTGTGTGTGTTTTTTTTTTTAATTTAGAGATAGTCTGTAGGAGAAACTGTAATAATGACTTATGCTCCATCGTTTTTCACTAGAATTACGAGGGAGCCTCAACGTGTTGAGCACTTAAACACATGTGTACAGTCCCACTTGTTCCTAATTATTTGGTCTTGGCGATTAATATTTTCCTGTTTTCAAATTGCTTGACCTTAGTACAACAAGCAGTCATGGACACCACAAGGATGTTAGTTATGAAGTTACGGCCTGCGTCATGGGTTTACAATTTATACCTTAGATAGTTTTTGAGAATTTATCAGAAAAGGAGGATTCTGAAACCATTTCTGAGCGCATGAAGACAATTGTACTTCATTCCTTGTTGTGCCTTTCCCAACCTGCCTTAATTGGAGGTTTCACCTAAGATGCAGGGTTGCTGCAGTGTCTGAGCATATCAGAACTGAAGCAAGCTGCTCTGACCTCCTCACACCTGGCCTTTCATACCTCCTCCTTCCCTTGGTTCTTCAGGAAGCTGAACTGCCAATGTCACCCATAGGCTTTCTGAAAATGCAGAGTAGGAAATTAAAGAAAATGAGGATGATGAAGGATGCTTCTGGGTTTTCAGTCTTCCTGTTCCTTTAACAGCACCTCTCTTGCTCTATGTCTTCTCCTCCAAACCTGACACATACTCCTCCCTGATTCTCATCCAGTCCTCCCTAGAGGTTGCAGAGTCACAGTAATTTGTCAATGCACAGTGATATTATTTCAGTTCTCTATGTTCCCTCGAGACCCTTCACTAACTTCCAGCCCAGGTTTCCAAACTTTTGGCGCTGTGATACTCGTCATCTAAAAAGTCCATGCTCAAGGATTGCACAACAGAGTTTTTAAAATCTTGTATTTTAAGTAAGTTTTATTTTGTGTTGGGTGCATTCGTAGGTATCCTCAGTCACATGTAGCCTGAAAAACACAGGTTGGATAATGCCTGGAACTTTGGGCTTCTCAGTAAAGTTTTAACATTACAACTAAAAATGATACTATATCCTATATTTATTATCTTTTCTCTTTCTTAAAAGTGGCAATAGAACACAATGTGAGTTCAAAATAATACAAAGAACTAGTAAAAGGTGAGAAAATAAAAATATCCCACGCAGCACCATGGAGCCCTTGAGTACCCTAACTCATGTGGCCACTGTCAATCTTGGCATTGTTTCTCACCATGGTCTGCACTATTGCTTCACTTTGAATAACAGCATCTTGTTACTTTTGAAAAAAATATATTAACAAGCTATACTAATGAAAGAGAAGCTGACCAATGGAACAGTAGACCACACAGAAATAACCTCATACATTGCAACCCACTGAGCTTTGAAAAAGCTTCCGAGAATATACAATGAAGAAAGGAAAAGCTTTTCAGCTACTGGTACTGAGAAAACTAGATATTCAAATGTAGATAAAAAGAATGAAACTGATGCTTGTCTGATAACCTCTACAAGTCAGCCCAGAATCGCTTAGGAACTTAAATGTGAAGCGTCATACTTCAAGGAAATACTCAATGCTTCACTTTAGTGATCTAAGCAACTTATTTTTCTACATATGACCTCAAAAGTACAGACAAACAAAAGTAGGCGAATAGAAGTTTATTAAAATAAAAAACTTTCACATACCCAAAGATACAACCAACAGGGAGGAGATGCAACAGAAATGAGAGAAAATGTTTAACATAGATATCCGATAAGGACTGATATCCAAAATATATAAGGAACAACTTATATATTGTTCAACTCAGCTGATCTTCCAGAAGACCCAGGTTGAAGTTCTAGCACCCACAAGGCAGCTCACAGCCATCTGTAACTTCAGTTTCAGTAGATCCAATACCCTCTTCTGCCCTCCAAGAGCACCAAGCATGCAAATATCCCACAGATACCCACAGACAATACTCCTATGCACATAGGATAAATAAATAAATTATTAAAAAATTAGGATACAGCCTAAAGATCTAGTGTACCATATAATAACTATGATTAAAAACAATACATTATGAAATTCACTCAAGGCAGATTTAAGCATTATCATCACAAAAAATCAGTAGTAGAAGCTATACATATGTTAATTAGATACATCATTGCATAAAATACATATTTCAAAGCAGCATGTTTCAAGTGATAAATATATAAAATTTTATTTATAAGTTAAAAAATTTTAGTCACAAAAGTTCTAAATTATTTCCGTTCTCTGAGGGGTTATACATTCTTTCAGGGACAGATAAGTTGAGGAAAAGCCACTCAAGTGCACCACTGAAGAGGCTGAGATGTAATGGTACAAAACTGTTGTTGGCAACAAAGGGCAGGAGGCACATAAGAGAAAATTTTGAAGAACTAGAGGTTGTTCCAATAAGACTCAATATTCTGTCAGTTGCATAACCAGCTCTATTCTCAAACATCCATGTTGTCTTCCCAGCCATGACATTTCCAATGAACTGAGTTCTTTCTTAAAACTAACATACCCAAGCAAAATGCTGGGTAATGGGCACATTACTCATAATAAACCTGAAGCTCCATTGATATAACTGTTACTGAGCGCATGTACTCATATCTAACTATATAGCTTGAAATAATAAAGGCCAGACCAGCCTTTCCTACTTAATAAAAAAAAAAGTCTAACAGGAATAATTTTGTAGAGTTATAAAGAACTTTCAATGAAATACAACCATTTCAATATCATTAATTTATCCAACAAGTCATTTGAATGACTGCTATTCAGAAGGCACATCATATAAAAGTGTTTCATAAAGCCTAAATTCCATTCTCTCAAAGAACTTGGTAGAATTCAGACTTATACATAGATAGCTTTAGCACTAAGCAAGAAGGAGTGAGGGAAAGGATGTTACAGAGTTACCATAAATATACACATGAGGATCAGCATGTCAGATAAATACATTTACATATATATTTACATTTATACAAAAATGTATATAGCATGCTATTTGAAATTCAATTCAAGGCAGTAAAACTTCAACATATCACCCTTCGCCTTTGCAACAGATGAAGACCATTACAACAAACTACAACTGATCAAAATGCAGTCAAGAGACATGTTGTGCCCAGTCCCAGCTGATACATCTATAACACAATCCCTACACCTAAGTCTCAGGGACCATTGAGGAAGAAGGGGCGGAAAGATTTTAAGAGCCAGAGGAACAGGGAGTTTGTGTTTACCAGAGAAGTTATACCTATGATGTCATCAAAACGTCTGCCTAAACCAGACCTAAACAGCACCAACTGCAATGGATGTGCTAACATGGAAGGTATAAAGCTCAGACCCTCAAACCTAGACAGAGACCTATGGGTAACTGGGAAATTCTGAGAATGGGCAAAATAGTCTTCCAGAGGGAAGAGCCTTCTAATTGGTTTTCTAACACTACCAAGGGTCAGCCCTGAAATCAAGTATATACAGGTACTATTATAATGGCTGAGTACATTTTATTTATGTATATAGGAGTGTATATGTGTATAAATACACATATATTCCTCACCTATTAAACAAAAAGAAGTCATGAATTTGAGAGAGAGCAAGGAAGTGCATGGGGGTTCAAGTGAAGGAAGGAAAATATGGAAGTAAAGCATTTATATTATAATTTAAAATATTATTTTAAAAATCAACACATTTTTTAGAGATCCATATTCAAAATATCTCCCTTTCTCTTATTTCAGGCCATTTTGTTCTTATAATAAAATGATGCTCAGGAAAGATTGTAGTATTCACATATTATAGAGGAAATGCTCTGGAAGATAAATGCCTGTTGTGACCTGCACAGAGTTTCACGTGGCAGATCCACTGCTCCTACTCAGCACACTGAGGCTGTTCATCATGAGGATACTACTTTCCTTTACTCTCTAACACAGTATGAAGCCATGTGGGCAATAACAGTGGTGTTTCATTCTAAAGAAAGTTCTAGAACATACAGATTGTGTTTTCTGCTTTGTTCAACTTGAAATATCCATCCTGTCCTCAAGTTTTGCTTCGGAGTTGTGCTAGCTCTCCTGTCTTTTACCTTCTTTATAGAATAGTGGACACATAGCTTAAACCACTTACTCTTCATAGACTTCAAATAAAATCTATGATCTATGACAATATAAAACTATTTTCCATCCTTAGCAGTGGAAATAACATCTGTAATATCTTTTCTTCTAAGGGGACAAAGAAAATGCAATGAAATGTACAGTGGTATCTGTACACTCTCTGACCTGCGATATCTAAAGTTTATATGCTTAAATGCCTGCTTGGTGGGGAGCCGGAGCAGGGAGCAGCCTTCCTGAAATACTAGCAGACACTATTTTCCCTTATGGGTTTATTTCTTGAGACACAAAAGATGTTATAACCTTTCTGGCTATCTACATGGTACTGCAGAGAGATCTCCCAACCTACACCCATCACTGAGAAGAACGAAAAATGATCACGACTGGGCTAGTTGAGGGCAGAGGGGAATCCATGCTTCACACTGCAGAAGGGCTCCGGGATTCTTTAAATGTAAACTGAGGGTTTGACTAGATAACGAGCCTTCCCAACAGCCTCAGAAACATGGCATTAGTGAAATGTCAGCTTGCGTTAAGATCACCAGTGGCCTTTGCTGCTCACATTCTTCCAAGTTTCTGCACAAAGATAGGGGAACACGGCCATGCCTCTGCGCTGGAGATCGATCTGCCTTCATGTCTGATATTACCTTACATAGCCGGGGCCAGGTGGGTATGAGAGCAGGGGGCAGGAGGAGCATGTTTACTCACTGAACCTTGAGTGCTGCTTTAGCAAGTGGCCAGGCAGCTCTGGATCACTGAACTGACTGCATTGGGGAGCCCTTTTTTAGGGTCTGCAGTGATAAGAACAGATCTCTAAGGGGTTGAATGTCTGCGTGATCTAAACCCTGGGCAGCCAGGCTGAAGAGGATGTGTACTCTAACCTGTTTGCACTGAATACACTGTATAAATAATTTACAGCCAAGGCTGCTCGCTATTATTGCAAAAATACTGGATTGCATTTGGACACATGCATCCAGCTTCTAAGTCAATAGACATGGTTTCACCCAGTGTGTGCAGACTTGGCTACAGTCACCCATCCAAGTGTGTTTTCCAATAATGTAACTTAATACTCTCAAACCAGAGTGGGGAGAGATTGCTAAGAAGCCATTGCCATGAGACAATAGATTGTCCTTCCAGTTTATACTTTATTATTCCTAATAAATGGGCTTATGGTTTTCTCCTACTTGGCATTAACATCCTTACGAATACAAATCATTTTCACCTAATGGTAAAATGAAATTATTTGGATGTGAAAAATACTCTTTTGTTCTCCTTATTCAAATGGTGCCTTACATGAAAACACCTGGTGTTTTCTCTGAGATATATTTGAACCAGAAGAGCATTCTGCTATGGTAAATTTTAATCTCCTCTCCTCTTTACTTCTAAGTAATGTTACAAATTTCACCAGCCATTTAATTCTCCCACGGATGATGCTAATTGCTCCATGAAGACTAAACCTGTGACTTTTAAAATTGTTTCAGTGCATGTGAAAAACAGCTTGTACTTTCTGTGGTCTCAGAAATATATGACAAAGCATCCTGATAAATATGCAAAGAATGAGCCACATTATCACTGCCTGGAATCACTAGTAAAGTTATTTAATTCCTTCTGCTTGTTTGTCTGTTTGTTTTTCCTTAAATAAAAGTGTTAAAAAACTGACTCAGATGCTAGCTACACTGTCCCTATGACCAACCAATAACAGAGTTGCAGTGTCTCCCTTATCTCTTTGATAAGGCACATTTGCATGCAACGAGGAATTACATGCATATTTAATAAGAAACTCCATTATATGTTCAGATGGCAGGAAAAGGAGGTGTTTGTGCTAGATATAATAATGCTATATGAAATCCATCTGAAAATTACCTGCTACCAACTTAGAAGGAGAATCCTTGGAGGACAAACAAGGTGGGAAATGATGATTCCAGGTGGGGTGGGGTTGAAATATTTATATGTCCAAGTACAAGGTGTTTGAAAGTAAGCTCTTAGTAGCATACAGTATTTTCTCAATGGAAATATCTGTTCTACCGTGGAAAGAGGATCCTTGAGCACGGGCAGAATTTTCCATCATAATGGTTTTCTATATGTACCCTGTGGATATTAACAGTCTTTGTGATGGCTAGACTCAGTTGATAACCGCATATAGACCCAACTGAACACAAGCTGCTGAGTGCTCTTAGGAGGAACATTTTTGGGTTTCTGATGTAGACAAGAAGACCAGTAGCAACCCAAAAGTCCTGTAGGCCTTCTTTGCCAGATTCAGACTGCTTAGACTCCCAGCCTTGTGATCTAAAGAATTACTATATTCCCAGCCTCTCCATTATGAGATAGCCACCGTTGGACGACCCAGACTGCATTCTGTAAGCCAACTTAATAAGTTCCCTTTTAGTACATAGTAATCCATCAGTTCTATTCTTTCAGAGAACCTTCCATGAGACGTGGTTTTCTTGATGGAGGCTTATTTAACAGTCACTAGATTGGGCTGTAAGAAGTAATTTTGAAATATATATATCACTATGAGTTACTTTTTCTAAAGGAATAATGAGTCTTGCTAAGTAGTTCAGGCTGGCCTCAATCTCACCATCCTCCTACATCAGCCTCCTGGATGCTGGGCTTACAGCATGGACGTCCTCATTTGGCTGTAATTCCCTTTAGTTAGTCAATACGTCTGAGAACTGCTTATCAACTCTTTCAAAGGTTGGCAAAAAAGAAAGAAAAGAAAAAAGAAATCATTATTAACAAATACCATCTAGCAGCATTAAGTCGCTTATAAGAAAAAAAAAATTAAGAATAAGTTTTGCTGAAGAAAGACACCAAAATGCCTGCCATGGGCACTACTACAATGGACAAATGTGTGATGGAAGAGAAAGCAAATCTGAGGAGTTTGAATATGGTGGAGAAAGGTGCAATTGGAGCCAGACAACAGTGAGAAACAGATATGAGGCGGTCATAGTGAAGTCCTAACCCAGACTGCTGCCAAAGTCCAAGTCTGAGTCTATGGACCTGATGTAGCTGGGATCTGTGACAATGTCTGTTACTTGAGTTAGCACCAAAGGCCAATTGAATGGTCTGGACTGCTGTTGTCACCTGTGTGGAGTGGCATTGGTGAGAGAGAGAGATGCCCGCCACCCTTTGCCCCTCACTGGCTGCAGCACTCAGAAAAGCAGGCCCTGTACTTTACCTGGGTTGCACAGTAGAGCTGGCCCTGGTGGCAAATTATGGGTGAGCCACCCCAAGGGACGAGAACCGGAGAGCTGGCCCTGACCCTTGCCAGCTTCAGCATTGGGTAAGCTAGCCAAGGCAGTGCTGGAGAACTCACCCTAGTGGGCTGACCAACTCAGCTACTTCCCCGGACCAGATCCAGAGCTTTGAGTTGGTCCACTCCAACAACTACCTCATCTATGAACTGCTGGAGCCCCTGAAAGGGCTGGCCCTGCAGATCCAAAGCTGCAGGATCTCCATGACACAGGACAACAACAGGATATCTAAAAGAAGTCTCAGTGAGGACCCAGTATTGGTAGTGTAGCAGAAGCCAAAGACCTCAAATGACCAATGACTCATTACAGTGAACACTTGCAAGTAAAGATGAGTGGACAAATGGGTATACTGTGTGACACACTGTGACACAATGCAGCTTCCACCAACAAAACTGTTTTTTTTTAATTCTATTTTATTTCATTTTGCAAGGGAAGTTTCATGGGCAGAGGGTGGATGTGAATGGACACAGAAATGAATGGGATTGAGGCACATGATGTGAAATTCACAAAGAATCAATAAAAAGGTTTTTTTTTAAGAGTAAATTATGAATTATCTAAGGTTTAGTCAATCTGATATGCTTATTAAGGAAAACCAAGACATGCAGTTAAGATGAGAGACCATATTGGAATTCGTTTTAACAAGGTAGTATTACATCCATGCATATTTATATCTATGCTTCTTCCCCATTGTATGCTGTGCTTACCTTGCATCTTGAATTCCTCCTTACTCTTTATTCCCAGCCCCAAGAGGTCTATCAACCAAGCTGTTTTCCAGATGCTTGCCTTCTCTCTGGTTGCCAATCCTATGTTAGTCTCCAGAGAAGGCATTGCTATCAGTAGGCCTTCCTTGGTTGCTTCCTGCATAAGGACTCATGGGCTACCCTTAGTACTACCTTGATTTCTACTAAAGTTCTAGGTTCTCACAATAAAAACATCTTTCTTATTATAATTACTTTCACATCAGGTGGCTTCAAGGTAAATTAGCCTCAAAAGTTCTTAGAGTTCATACCTAAATCAGCCTGCAACAAAGTAACTGGATGCCATAAGCACCTAACCCTCCTCTGCTCAATCTTTCTCCCCCATTTCAAGCAAGAACAACTGTAGCTATGATCAGAAACACATCTGTCTACTGTGAGCCTTTAAACCTTGTCACATTCTTGCAGGTAATACACTCTGTGATTGAAATAAGGAGTTAAACTTGGTGTGTTTGAGAATAGTAGTTCCAAAGGGAAAATAGAATAGTAATTCTAAAGGGAAAAACCACAATCACTTGCTTTGTCCATTCCTTGAAAAGGGAGTTTCAGAGTTAACAGCAGACTATGGATTTCCAATCAGAATAGCATCATATAGAATGAAAAATGGGGCTAGCTGCAGTCATAATGTAATCCCATTTGGTTTTCTTCACAGCATTTAAACTATCTTCCATTCTAATGAGTCTCAGTAAACACAGATGCTCCAAAAGACTTCACTAGGTCACTGTATGAAAATATGCTGACTATGAACTATATTACACAAATACAAATGCATTAAATCCCATTTTGAATGTTACCTTGAGAAGAAAAAGACGAGCCACTATTCCCATCCCTTGGTTTATTGTCAGCCCTTTCATTTCTTTATGATCAAAACTACAAAGAAGACAGAAGAGGGGTCCTAACACAGGTCCTGATGCTGCCTCCAGAAGTCTTCCCTATGCAGTCCCTCTACTTTGAAGGATGCAGAAGGCATTCGAGATGTTCTGTAGAATTCCATTGTTAACATGGATCAGTTTGCTCAGTCTTCTATGTGCCACTCTCAAAAACACAGCACATCCAAGCTAGAGATGGAGAGAAGGCATAAATCAATATATTCCAAATGTGGAGGTTTCATGTCACCAGACAAAGTGCACACTCTTTGCTCACCTGTAACTGAACATTAAATGTTGAATTGATGTTTACAAAGAGAAAGCAAGCATCATGGCTCTCGTGGGTAATAAAGAGTCTCTCTGGCTAACTAGAAAAAGGCCCTTATGTTTTCCATATGTTCAAATTAAATCTATTTCCATTCACAATTATAACATTTTTGTCTCTCCTTTTAAAAAATGGAATTTAAGTACACAGGGCTAGACATGTTAGTAATTTAGTAACCATCTCAGTTATTAAATATTTGTGTTCCATTTTCATACAATTTCTATTTTCATTTTTCTTTCCATCTGCAGTTTCACTTTTCAATCTCAATAGGTGAGTAAGTGGTGGCATTCTAAAATAAACACAAAGCTTTCCATGTTCCTGATTCTCTGTGGATGGCACAAAAGGATGGTTTCACTAGATGAAGCCTGCACTTAGTTGCTGCCAAATTCAGAACCACAAACATGGCCTTGATCATCCAATGGCATATGTGATGGATAGCTACTCCAGCCGTCTACTCAGCCATCCATCTCTGTAGGAAAATGATGGTGATAGCTGGAGACACAGAGCTGACATCAGCACAAATGACCACAAGATCAGATGTAAAGGCAGCCAAGGGAGGGAATTTGTCTTTAATCTGTTCTTTGAAGCTTGATGTGAATGAGGGGCATTTTAGTCACTTTGGTCTAGACACTTTGCAGATTGTTCAGTACAAAGAAAATAGCATATCTCTAGGGGATAGGTAGCCACAAAAGTTTAGTAGAACTTGTAGGTCAAAACTATTGATCATCTAACTTTCCTCAAATTCTGAAAGATGTAAACACACACCACCAAGGCAAACTGGGCACACATCAATCCATCAGCCACTTGGGTCTATTTTATGGATTGGAACATTGTTATTGAAAAAAAAAAAACCTTCCACAATGACCACAGCAAAGCCAGGGAAAGCTGCCTGGTTATTTTAAGAACATGCAATCCTGATAACATTGAAATTGCTACTTGAAAATAGAAGAAACTTGGGATCCAGGACTCTTATATGATTTAAATTAACATATGTCAAAAAATGCAATTGTATAATGAATAAACTTGAAGGTATTAAGCAAACAAACTTTATACCAGTAATTTATAAAATATTATCAATATTTCACATTTTATTTTGTTGGAGTAGGTTTAATAATGTCCCCCAAAATATATGTTCACTTGGAACCTAGCATGGTATGCTAACTTGAAATAGGTATCTTTACAGGTCTATACTTCAAGTGGAGATAATCCTGAATTAGAATAATCCCTACATCCATTGATGGGTGTTTTTATATGAAGACAGAGACATGAGAGAAAACAGTGCAAAGTCAGAGGAGGCAGAAGACAGGATAACACATCTGCAAGCCACGACACACTAGAAACTGACGGCAGCCACAAGAAATGAAGAAAAAGCACTGTATAGACTCCTTAAGCACCTCTTGGAAAATCCAACACGTCTGCCACTATGATGTCTGACTTCTGATCTCCAAAACTATAAAAACAATAAGTTTCTGTTATTTGAAGACATTCATTCTGCAGCAAATTGTGTGGCATCACAATGTTATTATAGTTTATAGTAGTCATTTCAGCCCACATTGGTACCCAAGATCTAAGCTTCAGATTCTTAGGCCAAACCACCTAACATCATATTCCCACTTAGTTACTGTATTATTACAGGGATCTCCAGAGAAAGAAGGACAATAGGAGATGTGTAAATTGTGTGTATATGTGTGGTTTTGTGTGTGTGATTTATTTAAAAGGACTGTCTCACATGTTTATGGGAGGTGGCAGAGCTGAATCAGCAGGACAAGCTGGCTAGCTGGAGGTTTAGATGGGAATTATTATTGCAGTCTTGAGTCTGAATGCTAGGATCTCAGGTAGGATTTCTGGGTTGCAGTGAGGAATCTGAATCGTTCCAGTAGAAATTTGGAGTCTGTGAATTGCATGATTTCCTTGTTTCTGATAGCTGAGTAGTATTCCATTGTGTAAATGTACCACATTTTTTTTTTATCCATTAGTGAGTTGAGGGACATCTGGGTTGTTTCCAGTTTCTATCTATTACAAATACGACTGCTATGAACACAGATGAGGAAATGTCCTTGTGGTTTGGTGAGGAATCGTTTGGGTGTATACCCAGAAGTGATATGGCTGGGTCCCCAGGCAGAGCTATTCCAAGTTTTCTAGGATATCTCCAGACTGATTTCCATAGAGGTTGTACAAGCATGCACTCCCACCAGCAATGGAGGAGTATCCCCCTTTCTCCACAGCCTCTCCCGCATGTGCTGTCATTTGAGTTTTTGATCTTAGCCATTCTGACAGGTGTGAGATGGAGTCTCAGAGTCATCTTGAGTTGCATTTCTCTGATGATTAAGGATATTGAGCATTTCTTCAAATATCACACTGTCATTAGAGATTCCTCCTTTGTGAATTCTCACAGCCAAATGGATAGAACTAGAAAAGCTCATTTTGAGTGAGCTAACCCAGACTCAGACAGATGCACATGGTATCTACTCACTTATAATTGGATTTTAGCAATATAGTACAAGATAACTACCCTACAACCAACACACCAAAAGGGTCAGGAACATAGACTTTGTTATCTATTAATGGAACATAAAATAGACCCAAGTGGCTAATGGATTGATGTGTGCACAGCTTGCTTTGGTGGTGTGTGTTTCCATCTTTCAGAATTTGAGGAAAGTTAGATGATCAATAGTTTTGACCTACAAGTTCTACTAAACTTTTGTGGCTGCCTATCCCCTAGAGATATGCTATTTTCTTTGTACTGAACAATCTGCAAAGTGTCTAGACAAAAGTGACTAGGGGTGCTACCATGTAGGCCCCCAGTGCAAGGGGAAGCCCTTAGCTCTCATATGACTATTGAACTGAGAGTGGCTGATATGTAGGGACACTCCACATAGGAGGAGTGGGATGGATAAGAGAGGGAGGACAGGATGGGAGGGTGGAAGCGGGAGTGGTGGAAAGAGGGCACTGTGATGGAGCTGTAACTTGAAGTAATAAGTAAACATTAAAAAATTCACAATACTGAATAAACATTTCAATGATAAGCAAAAAAAAAAGAAATTTTGAGTCTATTGATGATGAATAATAACAATATTTTGAAACCTTTAAAGTAAAATCTAGGTTGATGTTTAACTGAACAACTGACCACCATACCCCAGGCAAGTTGATAAGCAAAATTAATCAATACAGAAGCCAATACAAAACTCTACCACATTATTTTATATCATTTGTTTTTCAGAGTGGAAAAAATGTTCAAGCCATTATATTTATTTCTTCAACAACAAACAAAACACCCTCAAAGCAATCCCACTAAAATCAGAAACAAGACACAGCTGTCCACTCTCTCCAGTTCTATTTAGTATAATGCTTGAGGTCTTAGTAAAACACAAGTAAAAACAGAAATGAAAGCACAGATTATCAATAATATTGTTCTGAATGTAAAAGGCACTGACCATTGGACTTAAAACCTCTTAGATCTGCTAATAATAGTCAACAAAGAGGTAGGATATGAAGTGAACACACACACAGAATAGCCTTCCTAATATCAATGACAAACATAATGAAAAGTCAGTCAGGGAAGCAATCATTCACCACATACACATGAGCACACACACACGCGCACACACACACACACACACACACACACACACACACACACACACACACACACTCTCTGGGAATAAATACAATGAAGGAAACTAAAGATTTCTGTGATGAAAATTTTAGGGCACTGAAGAAAGAAATTGAGGAAAAAACCTACATGATAGAAAGACATCCTATGTTCACAGATTAGAAGAATTAATCTTATGAAAATGGCCCAATGCAATCCCACTAAATATTCCAAGGCCAACATTAGAGAAAAAAATCCAAAAACTTATTGGAGGCACAAGAGATAGTAAAGCAATACTGAACAAAAGGAATACTGTGATAAGTACCACCACACTTGATTTCAAACCGTAGTACAGAGCCAAGGTAATAAAAAACAAAATGACCTGGCGTGGAGGGTCCATTTTATCCCTCTATCAGTGAGGTGAAACAGAGGACCCAGATAAACGACCACACAGCAACGGTTACCTGTTTTTATTTTACAAAGATGCCAAAAATATACATTTGCACAAAGACAGCATCTTGAGTAAATATTGCTAAGAAAAGTGGATTTCAAAATTAAGAAAACTGAAAATAAATCCTTATCTCTCATCCTTCACAAATCTCATTTACAGATGGATCAAGGACTTCAATATAAAACCTAGTACCCCAAATGTGCAATACAAAAAAGTTGGAGATACCTTTCAAACTAGAGGCAAAACTAAAGAGACTGAAGAAGACCTCAGTGGCACAGGAAGGAAGACCAACAATCAACAAATGAGATCTCATAAATCTAAAAAGCCTGTGTATAGCAAAGAAAACCTTGAAGTGAGTGAATAGACCGCCTACAGAATGGGAAAAGAAACTTTGCCAGCTTCCTATCTAATGGAGGATTAGTGTCTGGAATATATAAGGAACTCAGAAAGCTAAACATTAAGGAAAACCCAGCTCAATGAAAAATAGGCTATATGGAACTCGACAGAAAGTTCTCAGAAGAAAAAATATACATGGCTAGGAAAATTCTTTAAAGTGTTCTATATCCTTATCCAGTGGGAAAAGCAATTTTAAATTATTTTAAAATTCCCTCTCACTCCAGTCAGAACAGTCATCATTAGGGATACAAATGTCAACCAATGGTGGTATAGGTGGAGCAAAGGAGAACACTTACACAGTTGTGGTGGAGTGTAAGCTAGTGTGATCACTTTGAATGTTTCTTGAAACCTGGAAACAGAACTGTCATACAGCCCAGCCATTTCCTCCTCTATGTTGGGCATATACCCAACAGACCTATATCCTACCACAGAGAAACTTCCACACCCATGTTGCCGTGCCAAGGTCTGAGTGGCATTTGTTAAGTTCTAGTTCTTAACTTGGGATGGTGAAGAGAGGTAGTGGAGAGATGGAGATCTAGGTCAGCAAGTCCTCTCAAGCAATCATTTTCATCAAATCCCACCGCCACTGTCCACAGAACTCCCTGGGTCCCTTTGACAAGTCATATCATTTCCTTGCTGTTCTCACAGAATATGCATGTATTTGTCCCCCAGCGCATTAATCATGGATCTTTAGTGATCCCTGTGTTCACTTTGGGGTTTTGCTTCTTTTGTTCTGGTGTGTGTGTGTGTGACAATATGTATGTGTGCACATGTGCAAGCCAGAAGTCAGCAATGGTGTGTGTGTGTGTGTGTGACAGTATGTATGTGTGCACATGTGCAAGCCAGAAGTCAGCAATGGTGTGTGTGTGTGTGTGACAGTATGTATGTGTGCACATGTGCAAGCCAGAAGTCAGCAATGGCTATCTTTCTCAATTGCTTTCCACCTTCTTTTTTGAGGCGAAGTCTTTCACTGAACCTAGGATTCACCAATTCAGCTTAACTGACTGGCTAGAAAGTCCTTCATATCCTCCTGCCTGTGCCTTCTCACTGCTGGGGTTCAAGGGGCACACCACATTGTCCGGCTTCTATGTGTGTGCTGGGGTTCTGAACTCAAGTCCCTGCACTTGCCTTATGAGTTCTTTATTAATGGAGCCATTTGCCCAGCCTGGTTTTACCTTCTTTTTGTTTTTAAAGAATCTCTTTCTCTAGTCTCATCTCTACTCATGTCCTCGGTCCTTGTGGTTGCTGATGTTCTATATGATACTGTGCTGCTATACTAGATCTGTTGTGCAAAGGAAAAGTAGTCTAATAGTATGTAAAACCCATCCTTTCCTTCCCATTGACCCTTTCTGCATATTCGTGAAACAATGAGAAGCTGCCTGGTTCAATGCCCAGATCCTGAGTTTGGGGTTAATATAAAGCTGTTTTAAATTCTAGCTTTGTAATTTTGTGAGTATGTGATTTTTCTGCCTGTCACTCAACCGTCCTAGCAAATCTAGCAGAGTCGCCTAAAAACCCATTGACTGAAAAGCATCCATTGAACTGGGTAATTAGAAGGCCATTGGTGACCTTCACTGGGGTTGTTTCCATAGACTGATAAGGGCAGAAGCCAGGCTTCACTGGGACTCATTCATTCATTATGTCTCCACTGCTGTATTGCATGTCTGTCTCCTCCAGCAGTTCCTGGCAGAGCTGTGAGTTACCTGAACCTTTTGGTCTCTGCTTATTTTGCCAGATGCTTTAGTATTTCCATGTGCTGCCAGGTTGTAAGCATGCTCCGTCAAGACTCATATAAGCCAGCTGTTGCAACAAGCTTCAAATGCTCTGAGAAAACTGGCAGGAATCTGAATGCCCTCAGAGCTCTGGGGGTGGAGGGGACCAGATACAAGCAGCAGAGGAAGAAGATTGCTTAGGGAGAGCAATGTAAGAGGCAAGGCCCGAATGAAGAGCCATTCAGCATGGGCAAGGGTGGGCACCCTCTTGACAAGAATATTGATAAAAAAAAAAAAAAAGAGGAGAGCAAAGTTATCCTCGGTCTGCCCTGCCTGGTCCTCACTGTGTTGCCAAATCCACTGTAATTAGCTTGAATCTTCCAATATAACTCTTGTCCAAAGCAGACATGCCGTGATGGGAGGCAGGGATGAGTTACCTGCAACTCTTCCTGGGCAGGATCTGCCTTGACCCTCACAGAAGAGCATTCTGTGAGGATTTTCTTCCAGAAGGCTTAGATGGCCATTTGATGAGGGCTCACAGGGTTCTAAGTTCTAGTTACTGCTTCGTTACCTCAGTTGCACAGGATAGTTTGTTTGCTTGCTTGTTTGTAGATTTTACTTACTACACAACCATTTTCATAAACTATTTCCCAGCTGCACAAGTTGGTGGAAAATTAGTGGAAACAAAATGTCATTATTTATTCTGCTTGGAAACAAATATAAAATTCTCTATACTAGGGAATAGAAAAATGAGAAGATGAAAAAATACTTTTTAGTACAGAGATTCAATGCTAATTTCGGCATCTCTGTACCTGAGGGATAATTCTTATGAATCCTTTATTTATATATAAAAAAATAGATCAAGTACTCATATATAAATTGATCTAATTGAAGTTTATTCTACTAGTACATTCTTTAAAAAAATCATATTGCTTATAAAATTCTCCTAGAAAGTCCTCATCTTAGTCATCAGTCAGCACTTTATTATATTATCATCCTTAATTGATTGACGTTTAATCACAGTCTTTGTATTTTACTATCCCTTGTCTCATAAGAGGCAATTTTCTCTTTACCGTAGTTTAACAGATGATGAAAAAGATTTAAGGAAACCTATAAACTTAAGATTGGTTAATGGTCGCTTATAAAAGAATATTATACTTCCAGGATCCATTGCACAGATGTGATACTCAATTGTAGAAATGTGCATGGGGTTTATTAAATTACAGCACAAATCTTCAGTCTTGTGAGTTATTGTCCATGTTGGGATTGTTAGGCAAATGCGGAGACACGTTATTGCTTCCAGTTGTTCGCATTACTGTGGAGCGATGCAGTCAGAGACAGCTGGCGCATTGCTGTAGGCAAGCGCAGAGCTTCAGCAGCTGCTGAGAACTGGGCCCAAGCGAAGGTCCGGCTCCGCTGAGTCAGGGTTGGCCACCTCATCAAAGATTTCCAGAACATGGGAAATAAATGGAACTGGCTGGCTGTGAGGGAGCGAGGGTACAGGGGTGAGACACCGAGCTGAAGGCTGGTTGGGAGGCAGCTGGATTACCTTGGATGTATAGTGCTCCTTGTCTCAAAGGCGTTTCGTCTCTGGTGTTTTGCCTCCCTGAATAAAACTGATCTTTTAAAAACAGCCTTTAGACTTAGTTTGTTTGGTTGTGTGTTTTTGGTGTTGAGACAGGGTCTCACTCTGTAGCTCTGTTTGGCTGGAACTCACCATGTAACCCAAGCTACCTTGGAACTCAGGGAAGGTCCTCCTGCTAAGCCCAGTCTCTTGGGTGTTGGGACTCTAGGAGTGAGCCACCACACCCTCCTTTCCCATTGGACTTTCTTATGGGGAAAGTTCTTTAGCTCTGTTTGTTGCCATTTAGTACTGAGGTTTAAAAGTTGCTGTTGTGTTTTCCTTCTTTGGTTTTAGCACTGTAGTACCGCCATATTAGTACCACCGTATTTGAAAATAAGGGAAGATAATAGGCAAAAGGTAATGCTTTTGACTTTAATGCTCGGGGACTGAACACCAGAAACAAAAGGCACTGGGTGAAATCTCCCCACTGTATTAGGCAATGGGGGTGATCTGTAACAGACCCCCACTTTTCTCATTTGCAGACGAGCCTTTTCATTAGCTAGGTACCCTACCAGGGTGAGACATGACAGATGTGAGCGCCCAGTGCCTAGCTAACTGGGATTTTGCATTTGAACCGTGACCAGCTCTTTTATTATTGTGAGCACTATCGTATCTTTTTATTTGTGTGTATGTGTGATGTGTGTGTGTGTTCACATGTGCGCCATAAGTATGAGACTGCTCATGCGTGTGCATGAAACATCTGGAGGTCAGAGGTCAACTCTGTGTATCTTCATCAGTCACTCTCCACCTTACTTTTCAGACACTTTCATTGATCCTGGATCTACTAATCCATTTGACTGTCTGCCTAGCAAACCCTAGGCATCTGGTTTCTTACCTCCTCAGTGTTGGGACTGCAGATGTTTGCACCACACCTAGCTATTCTGTGGGTGCTTGGGGACCCAAATTCAGGTCTTCATGCTGGTGTGGCAAGCCCATTACCAGTTATGCCACATTCCCCTCCATTGTTGGCACTGTGATTTTAGAGAATAAAACCAAAGTTCCTAAATGTTAGAGAGGTAACTTGATTAAATTGTTCCCTCTATATTATTAAAAGGTATCTCTCTACTGTGCCAAAGTCTGAAGGCAGATGCTCCAATGTTTATAGAGAGAAACTGGGCACTGTCCAGGCAGCCAGTTGCTGTCATTTCTTAGTTTTGGAAGCTGCTTGCTCTGCATTTCCTGTTTATTCAGATATATTTATCCTTCTCAGGTCTCTGATGTGGTTGAAGACTAGATAGTTATAGTATCACCGTTAAGTTTTAAGTTGTTTAAGAATTAAAAGGATGTTCTAGATCTAAGAAGATGTCTTTAATTTAGTAATGCAAGTTAGGATGGAAAATGAGTTAGGTATAAACTTTAAACTCATTGAGATAAATAGATAATAGAATATTACTGTCAGTTGCCAAATATGTATGGTCTAGACATTGGGAATGTATGCTGTGCTTTCTAATTTTCATAATTGTTGCCTAATTGTTCTTATTGTTTTGTATTTAATTTATTGTTGCAAGAAAAAGAGCCTTTTATTGGACTAAAAGGGGGATCTATTGGGGGAATAAGATACACCTTAATTTTTTAAAAAGTGGATAAGAGGGAGAGGCGGAAGAGGGTAGGAGGGTAGGACCAGGAGGGGGAAGAGGGTAGAGACTGTGATTAAGACATAACTTGAAGAAATAAATAAATGTTGAAAAAAAAGAGAAATAAAAAATATCTCTCAAAGTCCTATTCAAAGGCAGAAAAATGCAGTAACAGAGTCCAGTTCTGAATCCACACATAGGTCTCTACCTTTGTGATGCCTAAAAAATAAATTTTCTTCAAGCTTTACTTGCCTTATTTCCTACAGTATAGGAAACATAATGGTACTTGTCTAATAAGATAGTTTTGGAAATTTAAAGTTCATGCATATCATTTATGATGGCATCTATGAAAATAAAAGTCCTCTGGCAAAGGGTAACTATTATTTTATGTAAGTCTTAACTCTTTAATTGTATTCTCATAAATACTCTAAATTTTGTTTTCTTCTGTCTTTCAGTTATAATTTTCTTTCTGTGTTATCCAAGACTGAGTTATGTTTAAAATCCTCTCTCTATGTGCCCTTCACTTAGGTTATTCCTGGTTTGATCTAAAATTTTTAGCAAATTTTAGGAAAACGGTAATGTAAACATTATTGTCTGGCAAATACTCACTCACCCAGTATTTACTAACTGAAAGACTACTTACTATATACTCACATCAAGTTTCAGGGGAAGATAGGGAAGTAGAAACAGACCAGGGAAGAGGAAAAAGTAGGAGTCGGGAGTGAATATAATCAAAAGAGGTTCAAAATACCACAACATACATTTTCTTCACTGCCCTTCCACTCCCTCCGTTTCCATTTTGGCCCTACCTCTAAATTTCTGATTCAACCCTGTGATAATGGAAATTACTGGTACCCTTGTTTATTTACAATTTCCTCCCTTTCCCTTCGTGCCTAAAATATTACTGAGCACACAGCTACTAAATAAATATGGACCAAATTTAGAAGGGATAAGTGTCACTATTAGGGAGGGAATCAGTTACAGTTACTACACATAATAATTGTGTAAAACTGAAAATCCTCAGAGAATTTTTTGCTGAAGCCTTGAAATCAGTGGACAACTAGAAGCTTAAGTGAGAAGCCTTGAAAAAGTAGCCAGACGAAGGCAAAAGAGAGAAGAACAAACCTGGATGTCTAAACAGGCTACACACAAGAACGAGAAAGTTGTAGGCAAGTGAGCTCCACTACTTCTTACTCCAAGACTTAATTTATTTTCAAAATATACATCTACACAATGGAATATTACTCAGCTATCAGGAACAATGAAATTATGCAATTTGCAGCCAAATGGATGGAACTAGAAAAGCTCATACTGAGTGAACTAACCCAGACTCAGAAGGACACATATGGCATCTATTCACTTATAGTAGGATTTTAGCTATATAGTAGAAGGTATCAATACTACAACTAACACACCAAAGGGAACTTGGGCATAGACTTCTTATTTTTAATTTTTATTATTTATTTATTTTTTATATATTAGTTATATTTTTTCTATTTTTTAGTCTTTTTTATCTATTGTATGCTTATTGATTTGTTTGTTTAGTAGTTCTCTCTCCCAGGCAATGAGACACTTTTCACTGATGGTACTGCTTCGTAGATCCTCAATGAATGAAGAGGCTCTTGGCCCTCATACGACCTCTCAACTGAGATGAGGGACTGTTATATAAGGACACCCCACCCCAGAGAAATGGGATGGAAGGGTTAGGAGGTAAAGAAAAAAAATGAAATGTGATGTTTCGGCCTTTTACTACTAATTGTCATAAACTGTTTAGGGTAATTAAGAAATGCAAATTAATGGTTATGCAAGCTGGTCATTCAGTTAGGTACTATGACAGCCTATTATAGTTACTTTCTAAGCTAATCAGAAATAAACCAGCAAGAAACAAGCAACATCTGCTTACCCTAATATAAGAGATAGATAGGGCCTCTTCAAAAACCTCAAGAGATCTGCAGAATATGGCATTCAGAGATGTTTTCGTAACTTTAGATTTTTTTATATCAAGACATATCAACTCCTGACAGCACCCCCTATTCTCTTCCAAGTAGAAGATGAGCATCGAAGAATCTCCGGTGGGAGATGATTGAATTAGTTGCAAGCCTATCTCTTGGTAGGAAAAGCCCCTTGCCCCAACTGTAGACAGAATGCTGTCCAAAAAGGACAAAACCTGGAAGCAGGTAAGTCGACAGCCTAGCTCTGCCAAGACAGGATAGGTAAGTCCTTCATAACCCCTGCTCTACAATCAATATCTGCCAGAGAAATGGAGCCAAATGACTGAAGATCGATGCTGTAATGTATGGAGAGAAAATGGGAACTGTCCAGGCAGCCACGGGTATGTCATTTCTTAGTTTGAGAAGCTGCAGCCCCTGTACATCCTATAAAATCAGATATATTTATCCCTCTCAGGTCTCTGAGGTGGTTGAAGAACAGATAGCTAGAGTCCCATAATTTAATTTTGAGTTGTTTAGGAATCAAGAGAGTGTTATAGATCTAAGAAGATACTTTTAAAATTGTGTTGCAAGTTAGTATGAATGTTGAGTCAGATATAGACCTTTAAAGTCATGGAGATGTTTAGATAGTAGAATGTTAAAGTCAAGTACCAAATACATATGGACTGGTCATTGGGAATGTATGTTAAGCCATATAACCCTCATAACTGTGGCCTAATCACCTCTGTTGTACTGTATTGTATTTGTTATTATAAGAGAAAGAGCCATTTGTTGGACTGAAAGGGGAAACTGTAGGGGGAAATAAGATATACCTTAAACTTAAAAGAAAAAAAAAAGGGAAGAGGATGGGGGGTTGAGGGTGGGAGGGTGGGACTGGAGGGGGAATAGGGAGGGGACTGCGATTGAGATGTAACTTGAAGAAATAAAAAATAAAGGAAAAAAAGAAAAGTCAGCTGAATTACGTTCTTGTGAGTTCAAGCTGTGTACACTCACAAGGACAAGTCACATATGGCAAAAACATGTTTTTACATAGAGGCGTATAAGGGATAGTTTAAACATTTAATTGAATAACAGCAATGAATTATCTGAAGTAAACTCACTCCTATCTGGTACACCTGGGAGGAGCATAAAAATGCATCAAAGAATAAAACTGTGTTTTGAAGAAATTGAGGTCACAAGGCTTTTGTTTTTTCTTTTTCTTTCTTTCTTTTTTTTTT
>CAJQZJ010033916.1:55384-65718 GCA_907164525.1 Lophiomys imhausi
CTCAATGTCTCAGAGCATCTCAGTTATCCCTTGGTCTCAATGTCTCAAAGCATATATTTCTCAGAAGTGCCTTGAGTCAGATATTGTAGAAATGCTGCAATCATCATTTTAATTACCCCAAACAAGTAAACAAAGGGGGTTAAGTGATTCACATGAGGAAATGATAGACGAAGGGTCTAAATTTTGGAATTGCCATCCCCAAATGTTTCATTGTGCCCCAAGATCTTCTATCCAGCTTTGTACACTTAGATTAGACATAACCTCTTGAACACTGAGCACCATCCTTTTTTAAGACTGAGTACAAACCTCTGCTGGTCTCCCAAACTCACTTGCATCTCTCATAATAGAGATCACTTGGTAGATGTACAACCATAAATATAGCTTCTAAGTAGTATGGAATTTGTTTATTGAACTTTGTTTCTAAAGTATCTTGCAAAGTATTTCCCATAGTAGTCACTCTGTAAGCAGTTTGGCTAGGTGTAAATAGCTTTCTTTATGAGATTTCTTAGTTTAGGAGTTATTGCTGTGAAGAGACACCATGAATACAGCAACTCTTATAAAGGAAAACATTTAATTGGGGCTTGCTTACAGTTTTAGATTTAGTCCATTGTTATCATGGCAGGAAACAGCAGTGTTGGGCAGATATGGTGCTGGAGAAGGAACTGAAAATTCTACATCTTGATCCAAAGGCAGCAGAAGGAGACTGTGTTCCACACTGAGTGTAGCTTGAGCATAGGAGACCTCAATGCCTGTCTCCACAGTGACACACTTCCTCTAATAAGACCACACTTCCTGATAGTACCACTCCCTATGGCTAAGAATCCAAACACACCAGTCTATGAGGGCCATTCCTATTCAAACCACCACAACAGCTGTGTTTAAATAACACTGCTCATTCCCATTCAAGTCTCCCATCAGTACTCAAGAGTGTTTTAGATAGAATGAAACTTGTACACTATCCCTTCTATTTTCCAAGCTTGTTATTAATTCTATGATCCCTTTCGTGATTAATGTATCAAAGTCTGTCCAATTAAACAAACCTAAAATCTGGAAATCGTCCAATATTTGTGTCTCATGAAAAATATCTGATTAATTAGCTACCAAACACTCTCAAATGCACCTTTAAGAGTCTTTTAAATCCTTCTTTCCTGTAAACCACTTGCTTCTGTTTCCTTTTATTCCAGAAACATTACAAAGCATTGTGATTATTGATGTACTTATCATTTCCTTTTCCTACCACTGGGCTGCAAAATTCTTGAGAAAGTGATATGGTTCTATCCCTGGAGCACTGCTTCAAGGCTCTCTTGAGTGATAACCTTGGATCAAATGACCACATTTCATATTCCAGTGACTATTAGCTCAAACTAAAGAGGTACTTTCTCTCAGCAGGAACTATGCTTTTGGTAAACATTAGAGCTGTTCAGAAACATTCCAGCTCTTCTCTCCTGCTATGTGTTTTCTAAGATTGCACTTACATGCCCAAGTCAAAGTTATGAGTTATGTGGGCACGACTTGATTCCAGCTGATGAAATAAATGTAGTTAGATAAAGTCTGGACAGAAGTTTTAGGAAATAGAGTATGTCTTCACACTGTGCTCATTTTACTTGAGAGATCATGAGTAGGGAAGGATGTGGAAGTGTAAATTAGAAATAAACTCATGTTGAATCAAGCCAGTGGGTTTCAGGATCACCAATGCAATGTGACTTACTAGGTATGGATATAGTAGGATGACCTGTCATACCGAGGATACTATCCTTAACTGCTGGTATTATTTCTCTTTGGAGTACCAATGTTAAGGTGAGAACTCGCTGTTTGTCCCTTTCTTGTCTCACAGATGTTTTCATCCACATCAATTAAAGGAAGCCTTGCATTGGAATTGAAGTTCCAATCTGGCAGTGTACAGTTTAAGAGTCATATGTAGAATGAGAATGTCAATCCTATTGATTTGAAGGATAATTATGAACTATTAGTATGTGAGAAAGAAAAGTATGATGGCTCTTTGGTACATGTAAGCCTTTACTGTCTGCTGACTTAAAGTATATAGCCAAACAAATATTTAATTGATGTTGTCTGATTATTACAACTTCAAGTGGGAAGCATGGTAGCATAACTACACCTGTTAAACATTTGTACTAATGGCAATTAGTGTACATCCTAGGAAAAAGCTATATAAGTGTCAATATTTCTCATCACCAGGACTCCCTTTCTAGAATTACATTAGTCATAATTTCTACTCCTCCACCACAAAGAACTAGATATTCAGATTATCCCAGAAGTTTTTTATTTTGTAATTAAAAAAAATATATATATATAAAATTTCCCTTATCATACTTCTCACTCTAACGTCTAGCATTTTCCCCTTGCTTCCCCTCAGATTCATGACTTCTTTTCCTTTAACTGTTATTTCTATTCACAAACAAGAACATGCTTAGGTCAGTGTTACTTGCATGTGTATGATTTCAGAGATGACCATTTTGTATTGGATAATCAATGAGTTGGCTCATCCCTGGGAAACTATTTCTCTCACTCTCAGAATTCCTTAGTTTCCTATAGTTTTATTTCTAGGGGTGGGACCCTGTGAGATTTTCGCCTTCCACATAGCAGTCTATTGGTATCTTTCTTCAGGTCTTCTTTAGGCAGCCAAATTCTTGAGGTATTATGGGTGAAGCTTCCTGTGATTTCTAGGAACATAATCTCACAGCAAGCTCCCTGGTTCTCAGGCTCATACACTCTTTCCTCCCTCACTTCCTTGGTGCCCCCTGAGCCTTAGATGCAGAAATCATGCTGTAGATGGATCAACTGGGCCTGGGCAACTCATAATCAGTTGCTGTCTGCATTTTTGATCAGTCGTGGTTTTCTATAATGATCTCTGTCTGTTACAAAGAGAAGTTTCTTGACAAGGGGTGAGAGCTATACTTATCTGTCAGTATAAGGATAAGTATTTAAAATGCAGTTGAGAATTATGCTGCTTTGGAAGAGACATGGTAGTAGGTTCTCCTCTAAAATGTATAAATTTAGTAGCTCCTGATTGTTAGCTACATTTCCAGTACTAGGCCTGACTTCTTTCCTGTTGCTGGGCTTTGAGTCCAATTAGACAACTGTTGGTACTCACCAAGACTTAAGTGCCACTCTCACACACTTAGGGAAATCTTGCCATAGTGAGCATTGCAGGGGTTCATGGGCATCACGGCCAGATAGGACATATTGCTTGGCACACTTGCCATCTTTCATAGCACTTTATGGTACTACAAAAACAAGACCCAGAGAGGAATTCCAGAGTTCTAAGGCAATATTCACAATAAATATTATTGTGAATCTACTTTTAACTTTCCTAAGTTTCTATTCTGTGCTCAATATTTTTCCTAAAGTTTCTCATCCTTTTATGGTTCATTTTCATTCTTCTTTCCTCGCTTATGATTGTCCACTTCTGTTCTTTTTTTATGTTTATTTATTACTTCAAGTTTCATCTCTATCACAGCCCCCTCCCTCCTACCCTTCCAGTGAGGAATCTTTTGGATGAAGGCCCAGGAGGGGTATGGCTGTATCTTGAGGTAGGGCTATTCGAAGTTTTCTAAGATATCATCAGACTGATTTCCATAGTGGTTGTACAAGTTTGCACTCCCACTAGCAATAGCAATAGAGGAGTGTTCCCCTTTCTCCACATCCTCTCCAGCATGTGCTGTCATTTGAGTTTTTGATCTTAGCCATTCAGACAGGTGTGAAATGGAATCTCAGAGTTGTCTTGAGTTGCATTTCTCTGATGATTAAAGATGTTGAGCATTTTTTCTAGTGTCTCTTGGTCATTAGAGATTCCTCCTTTGTGAATTCTTGGCTTAGCTCTATTCCCCATTTTTGCCTGGATTATTTGGTTTCTTGACGTTTAATTTCTTGGGTTCTTTATAAATTTTAGATATTAGTCCTCTGTCAGATGTGAGAATGGTAAAGATTTGTTCCCAATCTGTAGGTTGCCATTTTGTACTAATGACATTGTCCTTTGCCTTACAGAAGCGTTTCATTTTCATAAGGTCCCATCTATTGATTATTGGTCTTAGAGCTTGAACTATTGGTGCTCTGTTCAGGAAGTTGTCACCTTTGCCAATAAGTTCGAGGCTTTTCCCCACTTTCTATTCTATTAAATTTGGTGTGTCCAGCTTTATGTTAAGGTCTTTGATCTATATGGACTTAAGTTTGGTGCAAGGTGACAAATATGGGTTAATTTGCATTCTTTTACCTGTTGAGATCCAGTTGGACCAGCACCATTTGTTGAAGATCCTGTCCTTTTTCCATTGTGTGGTTTTGGCTTCTTTGTCAAAAATTAAGTAACCGTAGGTGTGTGGGTTTATTTCTGAGTCTGTAATTCAATTCCATTGATGAACTGCTCTGTTTCTATTCCAGTACCATGTTTTTAGTTACTATTGCTCTGTAGTATAGCTTGAAATAAGAGAAGGTGATTCCTCCTGATATTTTTTATTATACAGGATTGATTCAACTATTCTGGTTTATTCTTTCAAGATCTGTAAAGAATTGTGTGGGTATTTTGATAATAATTGCATTGAATCTGTATATTGCTTTAGGCAGGATGGCCATTTTTATTATGTTGATCCTACCTATCCATGAGCAGGGGAGATCTTTCCATCTTCTGATGTACTCTTCAATTTCTTTCTTCAAGGATTTGAAGTTCTTGTCATACAGGTCTTTCACTTGCTTAGTTAGAGTTACTCCAGGTATTTTATATTATTTGTGGCTATTGTGAAGGGTGTTGTTTCACTAATTTCATTCTAGGCCCATTTATCTTTTGTGTAAAGAAGGGTTACCAATTTTTTTATTAATTTTTTATTCAGCCACCTTGCTGAAGGTGATTATCAGTTGTAGGAGTTCTCTGGTGGAATTTTGGGGTTACTTTTGAATACAATCATATCATCTGTGAATAAGGATACTTTGATTTCTTCCTTTCCAATTTGTATCCCCTTGATCTCCTTTAGTTATCTTATTCCTCTAGCAAGAACTTCAAGTACTGTGTTGAAGAGATATGGGGAGAGTGGGCATCCTTGCCTTGTCCCTGATTTTAAAGGAAATGCTTTAAGTTTCTCTCCACTTAATTTGATATTGACTACTGGCTTCCTGTATATTGCCTTTATGATTTCTAGGTATGGTCCTTGTATGCCATCTCTCTCCAGGACTTTTAGCATGAAGGGGTGTTGTATTTTGTCAAATATTTTTTCAGCATCTAGTGAGATGATCATGTGGTTTTTTTTTCTTTCAGCTTGTCTATATGGTTGATGGATTTTCATATGTTGAACCACCCCTGCATCTCTGGGATGAAGCCTTACTTGTTTATGGTATATGATACTTTTAATGAGTTCATGGATTCTGTTTTCTAGTATTTTATTGAGTATTTTTGTGTCTATGTTCATGAGGGAAATTGATCTGAAATTGTTTTTCTTTGTTGGGTCTTTGTGTAGTTTACATATCAAGATAACTGTGACCCCATAGAATGAGTCTGACAGTGTTCCTTCTGTTTCTATTTTGTGGAAGAGTTTAAAGAGTATTGGTATTAGTCCTTCTTTGAAGATCTGGTAGAATTCTGTGCTGAAACCATCTGGCCCTGGACTTTTTTTTTGGTTGGGAACTTTTTAATGACTGTTTCTATTTCCTTGGGGTTATAGGAATGTTTAATTTGTTAGCCTGATCTTGACTTAACTTTGGTAGGTGGAATCTATCAAGAAACTTGTCCATTTCATTTAAGTTTGCAAATTTGTGGAGTACAGTTTTTTGAAGTAAGACCTAAAGATTCTCTGGATTTCCTCAATGTCTGTTGTTATTTCTCCCTTTTCTTTTCTGATTTTGTTGATTTGAGTATTTTCCCTCTGCCTTTTTGTTAGTTTTTCTAAGGGTCTGTCTTTTTTGTTGATTTTCTCAAAGAACCAACTCTTGGTTTCGTCGATTGTTTGTATTGTTCTTTTTGTTTCTAAGTTGATTTCAGCCCTGAGTTTGATGATATCCTGCCTTTTGCTCCTCTTGGGAGTGTTTGTTTCTTTTTTTTTCTAGAGCTACCAGTTCTACTGTTAATTGGCTAATATGAGCTGTCACAATTTTCTTTTTGAAGGCACTTAGTGCTATGAACTTTCCTCATAGCACTGCTTTCATTGTGTCCCATAAGTTTGGATATGTTATGCCTTTGCTTTCATTGAATTTTAGGAAGTCTTTGATTTCCTTCTTTATTTGTTCCCTGACCCAGTGGTCATTGAGTAGAGAGTTTTTCAGTTTCCATGAATGTGTAGGTTTTTGTTATTTCTGTTGTTGTTGAAGTACAACTTTAATACATGGTGATTGGATTAGATATAGGGGGTTATTTAAATATTCTTGTATTTGTTGAGGCTTAATTTATGACTCACTCTATGGTCAGTCTTGGAGAAGGTTCTGTGAGGTGCTGAGAAGAAGGTATATTCTTTTTTCTTTGGGTGAAATGTTCTATAGATATCTGTTAAATCCATCTGGTTCATGACCTCTGTTAGGCTCATTATTTCTTTGTTTGGCTTCTGTCTTGATGACCTGTCCATTGATTTGAGTGGGGTGTTGAAGTCTCCCATTATTAGTGTGTGGGGACTAATGTGTGGTTTAAGCTTTAGAAGAGTTTCTTTTACAAATGTGGATGCCCTTGTATTTGGGGCATAGATATTCAGTATTGAGATGTCATCTTGATGGATTTTTCCTTTGATGAGTATATAGTGTCCTTCCCTATCTTTTTTGATTAATTTTGGTTGAAAGTCTATTTTGTTGGATATTAGGATGGCTACTCCAGCTTGCTTCCTTGGACAGTTTCCTTGGAAAACCTTTTCCCAACCCTTTATTATCAGGTAAAGTCTATCTTTGCTGGTGAGGTGCATTTCTTGTATGAAGCAAAATGTGGAGTCTTGTTTATGGATCCATTCTGTAAGCCTATGTCTTTTTATTAGGGAGTTGAGTCCATTGATGTTAAGAGATATTAATGACCATAGATTGTTATTTCATGTTATTTTGATGTAGGTGGTGGCAGATTTGCGTGTTTCTTTTAGTTTAGCTGTAGTGGAGTTATTTATTTCCTGTGTTTTCTTGGCTGTAGTTACCTTCTCTCAGTTGGAATTTTCCTTCTAGGATCTTCTGTAGAGCTGGATTTATGGATAGACATTGTTTAAATTTGTTTGTTTGTTTGCTTGCTTGCTTGTTTTTGCAGAATAGCTTGTTTTTTCCATCTGTGGTGATTGAAAGTTTTGCTGGGTACAGTAGTCTGGGCTGGCACCTGTGGTCTCTTAGGGCTTGTAAGACATCTGACCAGGCCCTTCTGGATTTTAAAGTTTTGGAGGAATAGTCAGGTGTGATTCTGATTGGTCTGCCATTATATGTTACTTGGCCTTTTTCTCTTATAGTTTTAATATTCTTTCTTTGTTCTGTGTACTTGGTGTTTCAATTATTATGTGGTGGGAGGAATTTCTTTTCTGGTCTATTCTGTTTGGTGTTCTTGGAATATTACCAGCATCTCTTTTTAGGTTTGGAAGTTTTCTTCTATAATTTTGTTGAAAATGTTCCCTGGTCCTTGGAGTCTGTAATCCTCTCTTTCATCCATACTTATAATTCTTTGGTTCCATCTTTTTATTGAGTCCTTGATGTCTTGGATGTTATGGATGAGAATTTTTTTTAGATTTCTTATTTTCTTTGGTTATTATACTGATTTCTTCAATTGAGTCTTCCACACCTGAGACTTGGTCTTCCATGTCTTGTATACTATCGATGATATTCATGTCTGTAGTTCTGTTCTCTTTCCTTGATTTTCCACCTCCAGGATTGCGTCTACTTGTGTTTTCTTTATTGCTTCCATTTCCAATTCAGGTCTTGGAATGTTTTATCCATTTCCTGCTCCAATTTGGTTGTCTTTGCCTGCAAATCTTTCATACCTTTGTCTCTTTCCTGCTCTTGTTTGGATGACTTTACTTGGAGGTCTTTAAATGGAATTCTCCATTGTTTCCATCTGTAGAATTGTGATTTCTTTAAATTTTTTAAGAGATTTGTTTTCTTCTTTTAAGACTTCTATCATTTTAATAAGTATCTATTTGTCATGATTTTCACGTGTTTCAGCTGTGGTGGGATGGTCAGAGCTTGCTGTACTAGCATAGCTGAACTTTGTTAGAATCATATTTCCCTGACTTGTGTCAATTCTGTTCTTTTGCTGGTCTTTATCCATCTGGCTGTCCTTAGTTGTTTATTCCTGGTGCCTTCTGAAATTGGTGCTAAGTAAGGAGCTTTTGTGTAGAGGCCGTATAATCTTTGTGGCCTGTATCTATCCACTGGCTGCATGGGGCCTTGTGTTGGGGACTGGTTCTCAGTGGGCCTCCCACAGCTTACCCCTTCTTTCTGTGTCCAAAATAGGTACTCAGGTCAGGGACTGGGGTGGGTTATTTTATTCCTGCCCTGCAGGTTCCTGAAATCCAGCTGGTCTTCTTAGCGATGTTGATGGGGTCCAGCAGGCCACAGGCTGTAAGCTAGAGATGCAGTTTCCTTGCAGCCTAGGTGTCAGGACCATGATCATGGACCTCCCAAACTGCTCTCATGGTACTCTCAGGTTCACCATGGGCCTTACAGCCAGAAGCACTGTTATCTGGTGCAGCCCACTCACCCAAGCCTCATGCAATGGTCCAGGCCTGATTCACTGCTCCAGGATTGGAGCTCTCTGTGTTGTAATCTGGGTGTTCAGCTGAGGGGTAAGGCAGGCACCAGCAGGGAGTCGCAATGTGCAGTCCACAATTTGTCCACAGCGCTCAGACTCCTGGAAGCTCAGCTGCTTCTTCCCAGCCAGAATCACTGTGCTCCAGTCCAGCCTTCCTGAGCCAGGCTTCAGGCATCAGGACTGTGGTCAGGACTGTGATGGTGGTCCTCCTAGGCTGCTCTCAGGGTATCCCAAGTTCAACCTGTGCCTCTCAGTCAGAAGCACTATAATTTGGGGTAGCCCATGTTATTCGGGCAGTATGCAATGGTACAGAACTGCTTCACTGCTCCAGGGCTGGAGATCTGGGTGCTGTAGAGTGAGTGCCCAGCCAAAGTGTCAGATAAGCATTATCAGGGAGTTCCAGTTTGGAGTCCACAAGGCTTCCACAGCACTTGTACTCATGAGAAGCTCAGCTGCCTTTTCCCGGTCAGGAGCACTGTGTTCCAAAACAGCCTGCGTGAGTCAGCAGGGCTTCTAATAGTTTCCCTGTAGCTGTGTGTCAGGACCATGGTTATGGTCATCCCAAGCTGCTCTCTGGGAACTCTCAGGGTCAACCTGTGCCTCTCAATCAGAAGCACTGTGATATGGTACAGCCTACTTGGGCAGTGCACTATGGCCCAGAACTGCTTTATTGCTCTGGGCCAAGATCTAGATGCTGTACACTGAGTGCTCAGCTGAGGGGCCAGGCAGGGTTCGGGGGCAGGATGTTCCAATATGTAGTCTATAACCTGTCCACAACACGCTTGGACTCAGAGATCAGATGCCTGTTAGCTCAATCCCCACACTTCCAATCACCCAGATGCCACCAGGTTGCAAATCACAGGGAGAATCGCTCTCAGTTTTACCATCATGGCTCCTCTGGTCCTCTTTTGGGTGTCAGAGTACCTGCATGTAAGCTACACACTCAGGAAACTGAGGAGGGCCTCTGTTTGGACCGCACCAGCTGGGGTCCTGAATTAATCAGATCTGCGGGCTCTTCCACTGCAGCAGGAAGTGTTCTGTCTTCCATGTCTGGCATCTCTGTTCTTCTCAGGGTCTATATTTCCAATACATGGTTCTTTTATTGTCCCTATATTTGCCCAGCAAGCCCAGATAGGCTTGTGCCTCACAAACTGCTATTTAGCAGGGATATATCTCTGCAGTGGTTCAGTCAGTCCTCCTGACTATCAGACTGTGTCTATGTTTATCACTGCCATCCCGCTTCTGTTCTATATGTTTTTTTCTTTCCTGCATCAGTTTTCTTAAATCAAATATCAGACAGGAAGCAACTTAAGGGAAGAAAGTGTTTATTCCAGACTATAATTTAAGTGGTGCAGTCCATTATGCTGGCAAGGACATGGTGCCAGCAGGTAAGGCAGCTGGTCAGTTTGCACCCGATGTCAGAAGATAGAAAAGTGACCACAAGCTGTGGTAGCACACATCTTTAATCCTAATACTTGGAAGGCAGAGGCAGGCAGATTTCTGAGTTTGGGGCCAGCCTGATCTACAAAGCTAGTTCTAGGACAGCTAGGACTACACAGAGAAACCTTGTCTTAAAAAACAAAAACAGAAAGAAAGAAAGAAAGAAAGAAAGAAAGAAAGAAAGAAAGAAAGA